>JAQGCX010000935.1:0-13073 GCA_034700205.1 Plectus parietinus | reverse complement strand
AATTTGATTTATCAAGATTTACTAGCGGGCGGACACTTAGCCGATCTCAATGATCGCGGTCTGTTCGTTCACCATAAAGTTTTGCTGTCGCAACATGTACTGTGTAATAAACTTGTTTTCTGTTTTCATGTTTTCAGACGTATCTGTCATGTGTTTTGAACTGTCTGTGTTTTCAGGCGTACTCGTACTTGTTGTTGTATATAATTCGTTTTGTGGTGAGAATAAATTGATTGATTGATTGATAACAATACTTTTGAGCATTGAAACAGACAGACCATTACCCTTTCCTACCCCATCAAGGCGAACAAAATTTAACTAACCCTCGATGAACTTGGTGCTGATGACGATGAGTTTGCCGAGAATGACTTTGCGATATGCTTCGACATTTTTCGCGTACTTTTCGCTGCCCTCTTCACCGAAACGTCGCTTGCGCTCGTCGGGCGGAAAACGGATGGCGCACTTGGAAGGATCCGTGTCCAGGTACAGTTCATCTTGACTCAGAAGAAACATCACTGGATCGTGCAAAGCCGCCGTCAGAAATATCTAAAATGCAACACACATCAATATCTGCTCAACTATTATTTATGTATCATTCTCAAACATGCGAAACAAAAAACAAGAAAATCAATATGTGATCATCTATTATTTATCGTTCTCAGTCATGGGAAACAAAAAACAAAAATAATATTGATAAATAGCGTACCTTGGCGGAATAAAGTGCTTCAGAGAAGAGCCGGTAGAGCTTGGAAAAAGCGCAATTGCCACGTCTCAGCACTCGTCTGGGATTGGGGTTGTGCGCCAGTTGGATACGCATTAGGTTGGTCAGCACCTCGAGCACCAAGCGTTCATCGGCCGGAAAGACGCAGCAGCTGTATAGCAGACTGAACATCGTATGCGACAGATCCAGGCCTTCCACATTAGTGGCCGTGTGCGTATCATGGTGGTCCAGCAGTTCAGCCACGGCAACCGGACAGCGCAGTAACGCCGCCAACAGCTGGCCGATCGTCGCGTCATGGGGACCGAGTCGCTGATAGCCGTCAAGAAAGACCGCCTCCTCGAGTCTGGCGACTATGCGACAACTGTTGAGCGGCGTCGCGTCTGGGTGCGAGTTGATGAGTCGCGACAGCACGAGCTGCTCTTGTCGCGACGTCCACGCCAACTGCACCAGTTCGGCCAACTCGGTGTCGACGTGCTCGTTCAGCCGCTGCAGCGTCTCGATCTCGCTCGCCACTAACAGGCGCTCTCCTCGTAGACGCTCGCACAACGTCGATAAACCTTCCTTGATCGGCATTTCTTCGCAGTTTTCAGGAATAATTTACTTTTTCCAAAGATGATTGAATTGAATTTTAGATGGAACTGAAAAAGGCTGGGAGAAGTGAACTGAATTGAAGCAGAAGATGAGTCTGGTTTTTTTTGCGCTGTCTGCGACGTGCTCAATGTACTGTAGAATGGAGCACGATCAATCAATCTGCTCAAGACCAACGCTCAAAGAATCGATCTCATTATAGCCTCACGACTATACGACAGGCACTTTTTCAGGGGTCGGTTGCACGAAACTTTTCCGTGGGTCGGAAAATTTCCGGGCCTATGCTACAGCGTGTGAATGGAAATTTTCCGGTCACGGAAAAGTTTCGTTCAACCAACCCCAGGCCTTACAAAATATGCATCAGTGATCAATATCAATCTTTATTTCACATCTGCACTTCGTTTTTTTGCATAATATCATTCACAGAAGCAACACTGTACCCTGCAGCAATGAGCAATCGACGAGCCAACAAAGCACCGGTGGGAACAATATCCACCTCCGTGCCGTCAAGGAGGAATCGTCTTCTGTCGACGGAATCAAGAGCCAGAAGTCCGTCGCGCGTGCGCACCACATACTTGGCGACGACGCCGGCATCGGGGACGGCGCAGTTGATCTCGATGCTCGACGAATCGAAAGTCTCCGTGAGCGCAGCGAACTCAGCAATGTCCACAGAGCTTCGCGCGGCGTCGATCGCTAAGTAATCGGCGATTTGTGCCGACCATCCGATTGTCTCAATCGCGCGTTTGATTTTGTCAGGAAAAAAGTCGTTGTTCGGAAGGACCAACTGCATCTGGTGCACGACCAACGCTCCTTTGTGCGAGTCCACGTCTATCTCGGCAAGCGACCGTTTGACAAATTCCACTGGCGGAAGATTAGTCCCCAGCACGCTTTGCAGCAAAATGGAGTTGATGACCGATTCAACGGGAAACTCGCCGTTATTTTGTAATTTCTCCCAAAACTCGACCGCCACTTGATGACCGAGTAGTGATAAATATGCAAGGGCGTCGGCAAGTCGTCGACCAGAATATTCCCTTGTCGTGTTCAAGATGAGATTCTCCAGTGCTGTCAGTACATCAGTGGGCACGACGATAGAGCGAAGGCCGCAGATTGCCTGCAGCATGGCGATGGGACAGAAAGTGCTGTGATTAACAGCATAAAGCATTTGTTCATGATGACGTCGATTCGGCAATAATTGTCTCGGAATCCGATAATCTGGATAGCTCAGACCCAGCTCATTGTAACACCTGACTACGGTCATCATCTGATTGCCAGAGAGCCGAGGAGATAGCGCCAGCTGCGCAACGAGCGTGTTCCAAAAGAGCACGGTTGGTTCCACTGATTTGGATCGAGCTGCTGCTCTGAGCAAATGGACCAGATGAGAAGATTGACTAGGTTGGACCATTCTGAGCAGCTCGCTATGTTGCCATAGATCGGCGTAGAAGTCGCGATCGCCCAGATGAGCAGGAAAGATCTTGAAGTTTGACAGCACCAGCAATGTCGCGATCATATCGCATATATTCAGCGAATTCAAGTCACCGCTTCGAAATGTGGCAGAAAACTGGCAGAATCTGCAAATAAAATTATATCAAATTGAATGCCTTCTAAATTTACAGTACAAAATTAAAAAACAAATTTGGTGGCAGAAATTTACACAACAATGTATCATCGTGCAATGAACGAAGAATTCACCTCATGTGATTTTTCATTATATACATAATGTTCGAACGAAGCTGCAAATCTATTATCCGTACAAGAAACACAAGCGAAAATAAACTGCACTCTTTTTCTGCTATTTTGTTGCATTAAATTTAAAAAATGCTCACCTCTTAACGAATGTTTGTTTGAGAGCAGCAATGAGCAGAGGAGGAACATCAGTTGTCTGCTCATTTAACAGTTTTGATCGTTTTTCAATGATAAACAAGAACAAATCTTCCGTTGTGTACTGGTCAAACATCGATTCTACAGTAAGAATGGCTGGTCTTGATACGCTGAAAAAAATAACAATTTTTTTCTTGGCGAAGTTACAACAAAAACTCAACAATTAGTTCAGGAAAAAGTGCTTCACTGAAGAAGAAATCGAAATAGGAATGCGGTTTGCTGCATAATGTGACAATGAGTGATTAGCGCTTACCTCAGACTGGAAAACTGATTTCGAATGAACGGGAACAGAAAGTTCACTGTCTCTATTTGCTGGTTTAAACTAATGAAGGGATCAGCATTTGGCGACATTTTCTTCAGGTCGGGTAAGCACTTTTTAATTATCCACCTCGTCAACACAGTGATCTCCAAAAGTTTCTGAAACAGGGCGCTTGGTTTAAGTTGCTTGCCATTCATTTGATAAAAATAGCACAGTATTAGCATTGAAATAAGAAAAAAGTTAGTTCAAAAATTTTCAAAAAATGCAGAATAAGAAATAAGCTAACCTCTCCGAAAACCATGTGTAGCAAAGAAAGGGTTTTCAACAAAACCTTCAAATGATCGTTTTTGTGTTCAAGTTCATAAAGCGGCCATTTTTCTTCCAGTGCTTCCCAAGCAACATGACCAGATTGAGCCAGCAACTTTTGCAGAGTTGCAAGAAACTTAGAGTCTACACTGTTCGCAAACATGGTCTTAGAATCGATCGTATTGGCATCGACGACCAGATCGAACAAGCGACCAATCAGCATCTTTTCCTTCTTTTTCAAAGCGACGATAAGAGATGTCTGATCGTTGTAGCCGCGGTACAAACTGACGAGCGAAGTAGCCACTTGCTCGAAGGAGAACTTGTCTGCGCTCCGCAGCTCCGTAGATTGTACCAATCGCGACCAGTCATCGGAAGATACTTTCACATCGTGCCACGCTCGGTTCAGCACTGCTGCTACATTGGAATTGAGCTCGTAATCGCCGAGATATGGTCGGGCCAATGAGAGCATCGTTTCCACGTCCTCATTGGTAACCATGTCCGTTCTGTTGCGCGCGGCTTGCAGCGCGAGCGTAGCGCAAGTCATTTTCGCGAAAATTAAAGCGCCCTGATAGCCACCGATGGCCTTTCCGAACTGGCGTACAGCCTGCGCAGTAGGCGCGCGCGACAATGGCGAACGAAGCAGCAATCGCACAATGCTCAACAGCTGCATTCTCTTTTGGTCGTCTTTGCAAGTATCTTGTTGCACCACCTCCTCCACTAACAATTCCACCTTCCATCGGTCTGCCACGCCCAGATAGTTGCTCAGCTGAATATGATGAGCGAGATGCTTCAAGTCTATGGCGCGATCGTTCAGACGCGTGTTGCTTTCGTGCAGCAGATGCACTGCCTGCTCAGATCGACACTCGACGGGCAGTCGGCAACATTCCTTTACTGCTCGCAACAGATCGTCCAGAGAATATTGCGAAAAATCTTTCTGATTCGAGCTCGAGCCAGCCTCGTTCTTGCTGACAGCATCCGAAGGCGCACAGTTTCTGCTTGCGGAGCTCAAGCAAGCGCAGCACGTTCGACGACGCGCCGCTGTTTTCAGAAATAATCCAAGCATTCGGGTTATATTGTTCGCATTTGAGACCAAGTTCGTCAATTCTTTTTTCGGTAACTTTGTCCATCCACTTTTCCTGATTCAATGACAGGAGTTGAACGTACGGTAGAGACGCAGGACGTAAGACAGACTGCGCTTCACTGTCTGACTGACAAGACAGAAAGCTTTCTTGTTTGGTTTAAGAGCAAATTTTTCGACGGGAAGAGAAAGTTTTGTTGACATTTGACAACAGAAAGCAAAAATAAAGCATCTCTGCTGAAGGTCAGTCTAAACTTTACGAAAAGAAATAGTTGTTTGCATTTTTCTTGCTGTTTCAGTCTGAATTGTGCGAAAAAAGGAAACGAGAATGAAATAAATCGGCCACGTCGTCGTGTCGTGAGCGAATATTCTTGACGGAAGGGGAAAATGACTTCAATCATCAAGTTGGAGGCACTTTCGGGTGTACAGGACGATGGGCCGTTGTGCTATCTACTGCAGGTAACATTGTTTTCTTTTATTTCTTCATTTTTATCCGAACAAATGTTACATTATCATGGGTAGCTGTTATATTTCCTCTTTGTTCGGTTGCACAATACATTCGCTGTGGTCCCTCTAGAATTTGAAATAAAATACAGTCGAAGCCGGATAAGAGCACACCGGATAAGAGCACAAACCGGATAAGGGAACATAATTTTCATGCCTCGAACTTTTGTACTATGTTTTGTACACGTTGTGAAACCGGATAAGAGTACATTTTTTTCAGGCCCCAATCTTCAGTTTAGTACTGAGGTTAAGTGCACATGCCCAAATGTCAACCAAAATTAGTCTTTATGTTTCAACAAATTCATGCAATTTGATTGAAAATTTACCAATTCTTTTGAGCAAAAACTGACATGAGAAGCTATTTTGTCAAATATTTACGTTAGAATATCTTGCTAATTAGCCACATAGACGTTTTTACGAAGCCAGTAGTGGAAAAAACGGGAATAGCGCCACTAAAGAAAAACCGGATAAGAGCACATTTTTTTCCGAGCCGGGTCGATGTGCTCTTATCCGGTTTCGACTGTAATGGATCTTATCTGCTGCAGGTGGACCAAGTACACTTTCTACTGGACTGCGGATGGGACGAGCGCTTCGACATGGCTTACATTGATGCGGTAAAACGCAGAGCGCCGCAAATCGACGCCGTGTTGCTGTCGTATGCGGACGTGTCGCACTTGGGCGCGCTGCCCTACCTCGTGCGCAAGTGCGGTCTCAACTGTCCTATCTACGCCACAGTGCCCGTCTACAAAATGGGCCAGATGTTCCTATACGACTGGTTCCTAGCGCACAACAACGTGCAGGAATTCTCGCTCTTCACTCTCGACGACATTGACGCCGCCTTTGATCGTGTACAGCAGATAAAGCACAGTCAAACAGTACGTTACATCGCTGATTCACAATTTTTCGGCTCGATTTTTCATTGAAAGCTTTATTCTGATAAGGTATTATATTGAAAACAGAATATTTCCGAATTAGTTACGATGGTATTGTGCATGCTTTTTCTCTGTATTGGTTTGTATTGGTCGACGATAAGTCAGCATGTATGTTTAGGTGTCGCTGAAAGGACGTGGTCATGGACTGCAAATTACGCCGCTGCCAGCGGGACACATGATCGGCGGTTCTATTTGGCGTATCACTAAGATGGGTGACGAGGAAATTGTCTACGCCGTCGACTTTAACCACAAGAAAGAGCGCCATCTTAACGGGTGCACATTCGAAGGTGAGACCATGCAACAAATAGGAGTTCATAACGACGAGATTAAAATTTCTGTTGTCCCATCAACTCATAAATGACATATCGTGCACTGAATTTTGTTTCCAATCATAGATGCCCTCGGGATCCGAGGTTGAAGAGGGACTCGCAAGTACCATGGTCCAAAATTAGAGGGGTCGTAAATTTGTATATGCAAATTAGGCAAAATTACGGTATTTAAAAAAATCAAATTTTTGCTCAAAATATCGCTTTTTTCGGAGGGGAGTCGCAAAACTCCGCCTACTTTCGACCAGTTTGGGGGGCCAGCCCCTCCCCAAGGATTCCAATAGGATCTGTTTTTCAGGGATCGGTCGGCCGAATCTGTTAATTACGGACGCGTTCAACGCGCTCTACCAGCAGCCGCGCAGAAAGCAGCGCGACGAGGAGCTTGTGACGAAGCTGCTGGGGACAGTGCGCAACGGCGGCGACGTTCTCGTCGTGATCGACACTGCCGGACGTGTGCTCGAGATCGCCCACCTGCTCGACCAACTGTGGCACAACGCCGATGCCGGTCTCATCACTTACAACTTGGTCATGATGTCCAACGTCGCGTCGTCCGTCGTCGAGTTCGCCAAGTCTCAGGTCGAATGGATGTCCGACAAGATTCTGCGCGCTTTCGAGGAAGGCCGCTACAATCCCTTTCAATTCCGCCACGTACAACTCTGTCACACTCAGACCGATCTCAGCCGTGTCCGCTCTCCTAAGGTCATCTCTCTTTCATTCATTGCTTTATCATTATATGTACTAGCCACAACGTCAAGTCATAGTCAACATTTGGCCATCGGTAAAGAAGAAAACTGGGGTTTGGTTAAATAAGGAAAATAATGACAAATGAAAAAATTTTGTCTCAGGCGTTCACCATTGACACAAACTTGTGCTCGCTGAGTATCTCTGAAGTGAAAAACAAAAACTTACTGAACCCCGCAACGGTAGTGGGGATTTATGAATTTCTTTCCGAGACAGGTTAGAGGGTCACCTTCCCGTTTCTCTTAACCGGGTACAAAATGTTGACAATAATGTGTATGTTACTTGCAGGTGGTGTTAGCGAGCGGATTGGACATGGAGGCGGGGTACTCGCGGGAGCTATTTCTCGAGTGGTGCGCCGACTCGAAGAACGCCGTGATAGTGACGGGTCGATCGGAGCCGCGTACACTGGGGTCGAAACTGATCCACATGGCCACTGGCGGCAGCAGCACCAATCGCCACCTCACACTCGAGATCAAACGACGCATTCGCCTCGAAGGCGGAGAACTCGAGCAGTACCGCTTCAAGCGACGCGAGAAGGAGCAAGAAGCCGCCAGAATCCGGTATTAATTCGCCCAAATTTGCACATTACAAGTGATAATTTCATGTTTTTTTCAGATTGGAAACTGCTCGCCGACAGTCTCGGCTGGAAACGGTCGAATCCTCAGACGAAAGCGATACGGAAGACTTGGAAACACCGGCTGCTGACCATCCTTACGATGTTTTGTGGAAATGGGAACAACAGCAAAAGTCTTCGTTTTTCAAGCAGAACAAAAAATCCTTTCCCATGTACACGTTCGTCGAAGAGAAAGTGAAGGTAGTCAACTTTACTTTCGTTTCGTTCGTTGGTATATAGTCAGAATTTTTCGAACGGTTAATTGGAAATCGATTCAAAACCCCCCAATTTAATGTCGCGCGCTGTCAAAATCAGAATTTGTTGTATTGAATATCATTACTTCGTATGAGTTAAATCCATTTCTTAGTTAACGTCCCATTTCATCACTATTGTGCATCTAAAATTCTGGGGTTACGGTGCTTTCTACAGTAAACTCTTAACCGTCAAAAAATGATGAGTATAAAAATTCGCGCATTACAACATTGTAGTGTACATTTGGATTCTTATTTGAGGAAATGTTGTTTGTAGTGGGACGATTATGGCGAGATCATCAGACCAGAGGACTACACAATCGTCGATTCGGTGGTACCGCATGTTGAACACGTCGGCGCGCTGACCAGACGCGATTCGGTCGAAATGGGTGGACAGCTGATGCCCAGCGCCGAAGAAGGCGACCTACCCACCAAGTGCATCAGCTACGTCAGCAAACTCGAGGTGAGAATTTCCTAGCTCTCTTGGGGACAATTTGAACTAGGATGGGTGTTTGTAGGTGATGTGCCAGGTGGCGTTCATCGACTTCGAAGGTCGCTCTGACGGCGAGTCGATGAAGAAGATTCTGTCGCAGATCAAGCCGAAGCAGCTGATCTTGGTGCACGGGTCGGCAGCGGCGACACGCCATCTGGCGCAATACTGCGAGCAGACGCCCGGCGTGGTCCAGGGCCGCGTGTTCACGCCGCGTCTGGGCGAGATCGTCGACGCCACCATCGAGTCGCACATCTTTCAAGTGACGCTCAGCGACGCGCTCATGTCCTCGCTGCTGTTCCAGCCCGTCAAGGATGCCGAGCTCAGCTGGATCGACGCGCGCTTGCATCGTCGCGCCGTGCTCGCCAATTCCGACTTGTCAACTTCTAATGAATCACCTGCCGTCGCGGCCTCCTCTGTTGGACCGCTTGGACAAACTGCGCAGGAGGACGACGAGGCGATGGACGTGTCAACGCGCCTGGAAGGGGAGACCGCCGCCGACACGTTCTGTCTGGAGGGGCTCGTGCAGCATGCGATCCCTTCGCATCAGGCCGTCTTCGTTAACGACCCGAAACTGTCCGACTTGAAGCAGCTGCTGATGGCTAATGGTTTTCAAGCCGAGTTCAGCTCCGGCGTGCTCTTCGTCAATAACATTGTCAGTGTGAAACGCAATGAAGCCGGAAAATTCCGCGTCGAAGGTTGCGCGTGCGAAGAGTACTACCGAATACGCGAATTACTGTACGGACAGTACGCGATCGTCTGAATATTAATGTCGTTTCTCTGCTCATTTCTATGTTCGTCTCAATTAAAAGGCAAATAAACATTTCATCAATGTGCCTGCGAGTATCTTCTGCCTGCCAGGTTTTGCTATTTGCCGATGAGCTGGCCCAGTTCATTTATCTTGCACTTGTTTGCCGAGTACCGATCGAAAGTGTGTGTGCGTCATTCAGTGAGCTGGAAATTGCTCAAGTATGGACCTGGGCTCCGCTGTCGTGTTGCGGGAGTTAGGTTTCAGTCAGCGCTTCTCCACCGTCTCCGATGTACTGGAGGATCGCGCTGAGGAGAGCTTCCTCGAGTCTTCCTTGATTCACAGGGCCGTCGTCTTTCCCAATGGCGAATTGCCCGTCAAGACTACCTTCATCACTGTATGCAGTCCTGATGGGTCAGTATTATCAAGCTTCAACTAGAGCATATAATCACAATTTTTCCAACGGTTAACCCGAAATCCATCCAACACCCCTCAATTGAATGTCGCGCGCTGTCAAAATCCAGAATTTATTGTATTAAGTATCATTACTTGGTATGATTTAAATCCATTTCTTGTAAATGCCCGACAACGACATTTAGTCACAATTGCACATCTAAAATTCAGGGGGTTACGATGCTTTCAATAGTACGCTCTTTACCGTCAAAGAAATGAAAGTATACAATTTACGTTTGTAGTCTGCAAATCGCATCTAGTCACGGGGATCACGTGGTGTACGTGACCGACGCGCGGACTGGTCGAGTAGTGCACAGTTTGCGTGGACATCGACGAACACCCTGGTCGTTGGCTTTCCACCCAAGTCGCAGCGATCTACTCGCTTCCGGCTGTCTCGCTGGTCAAGTGCGCGTTTGGGATTTGCAGGTCAATTCACTTTCATATCTACCCCACATTATCTCCCTTCAATCACGTTTCCCACTATGGTCCCCAAGTTTTTTGTTCTTTTGTTTATGGTTATTCCTTGTTTTGAAATCGTATGGAAATTATTAGGGTTGTAACGGGGTCTGGGTTGACCCCGATCCCGACTTTTGACCTGCTGTCGGCAGTTCAGTTATTATTCGCTCAAGTCCAGTCTTTTCTACTAATACCTAAAGTGTTTCTGAGTATGGAAACTAATTTTTGCAACTAAAAAATGACAAAATGTTGACATGTCACTACGATTGGTCTCAAAAAAAATTTTCAGCCACCTCGACCCCGACTTTATCATCAACCCCGACCCCGACTTTCATGCCAACCCCGACCCCGAAAAACCCCGACCCCGGAATGCCGACCCCGACTTTTCCAAAACCCCGACCCCGTTACTACCCTAGAAATTATTGAAAATTGTTCAAATGTCTTGGGACCCGAGATTCATTACTAGCGTTTGTTTTCAGTCGGGCTGCAGTGAAACTCTTCAAATGAGTGAGGAAACGGCGGTAGCTTCGTTGGCATTCCATCCCGATAACCGCTTGTTGGTGATCGCCGTCGGCAATCGGCTGCTTTTCTGGGACTGGAAAGACCCTCAACCCAAATCGTTCCGCGCGGCCGCTGAAAGCGAGAGAGTTCGGTTCGTACTCGACTTATTTTTCATGTGCAGCTGAACATAAACGTCAACATTTTTCATGAATATAATCCATACGACACTTCTTGATAAATATCCGCTTTAGATACGTCAAGTTCGACGCCACCGGCTTCAAATTGTACACTGCTATTACGAATGTGCCTGAACAGGTTGAATCAATTGTTCAAGGTCGACAGAGAGCCACTGTTCCGCCTGAAATCATGCCATATCGGTGCGTTTCAATTAAAATTAAATGAACCACTGAAAAAATTCCGCCGCACTCGTACGACTATGATTTGTAAATTTGTGACATTCCGATACCTCCAGAGGTGGGCGTGGGGGGGTGCACACGTTCCCCAGACGGGTTTGCAACTTTGGGGTCCAAGGTCTGGGGGGATGCAAAATAACGAGGAATATAAGGGTATAAAGACGGGACTGGAAAGCAAACGAGCCCCTGTGATTGCTCCCTAGGTTTTCAAACCGGCGACCTTTTCTTTTGGTCGACAAGCGATAAGCACTGGATAGAATGCACCCATCCCCCCATCCGTTTTTGAGGTGCCCACCTCTGGCTAACTCCCTCCTCGATTCGGACCGAATTGAATGAGTTGTACGACCCCCTCCCTTTGGATAACAAAAGTGGTTAATCACTAGACAAATTGAACCATTGCTATAGCTCGGGGTAATCCGTTGAATTGTGGACCTCAAATACTGTAACTCTCTCGGAACTTTTGACTGTACCACATGAAGCAGAGTAGCAACCCGACGGCTTTCAGGTGCCAGGAATTGTTGCGGTCGCGACGCGAACTGCTTGACATGCGCTCCGAGTTGTCGACCAGACACAACCAATTGCTGCAGCGTTATCAGAATTTGCTCGCTAGATACGACGCGTTGCGTGGACAGTATCGCGATCTGGACGTGAGCGGTGAAGAAGCCCACGGCCCCGTGGAGCGGCGAGACCCTCTCGACCGTCCGCCCTCGGTCGGCGACAACGACACCTTCCTGGCGGATGTCGTGCCGGAAACTTCAACGAGCGCCCTCTCGCCTTTCGTCAGTGGCTTTGAGCAACTTTGATTTCATGGGAAAACTCGGAGACTTTTTAGCTGTCGGAACCGATCGGTCGCTATCCAGGCAATTTGCATTCGTTGCCGCGTGCGTCTTCTTCGCCTTCGACGAGCGACAATTCGGGACCGTTGGAATTGGAGCGACTGGACGACGCGGTGGCGTACGCGCACCAGTTGACGCAGACGAGCATGCAGCAGTTCCTCGCCCATCACGAGGCCAGCATGAGTCGTCTCCAGCGGTCCTACTTCGAACTTCAACGTTCCGCCAACACTCTCGTCGACAATTTTCGTCGCACATACGATGACATGTGTCGTCTGCAGGTTCGTTTTTTGCTCTTGCAAATAAATATTTGAAAATTAACTTGTTCAAGTAGCGTTATTTAAGTGCGGACCATTTTCGCTTCATCACGACGTTGGGTTTTATTTCAGTTGCGCATTGGGGAACGGTTGGGCGTGCCTATGCCGGACGATCGGCAACAGGAGGGTTCGGCGCGCGCGCTGTTGGACGCGTTGACGCGCATGCAGGGCATCTTGCTCACCCGTGCCGACGTGTCCGTCGACGCCGAACCGCCTACTATGCCGCTCGACCGCGAGACGGCCACTTTGCTCGACGTCTACGACAGTCTCCTTGACGGCGTTCGAGAAGACGTCCCTCTTAATACCCGTACTGGTCAGTCGTCACACTTCTATGCAATCTTTCCTTCTGCAAATCCGCTATACTATCGGCGCGTCGAGAACCAGGCCGGCTTGCAAAATACCTTATCTTTCTATCTTTCACGGCTAACGCGCAAATTACGCTTTTTAGCACAAAAATATTACGTAGTGAACAATATTTTGGCAGGACGCCAACTCATGAACTCGTATTGGCGCTCATTTGTTCCGTAGCGATTAGCGAAAATTTGAAATGGTTTGCGGGGCACCCCCGACTGGACGCCGACATTTTCATAGTACAGGGTGTCCCAAAAAAAAATAAGTTTGGCCATAACTTTGTCGAAAATCAACCTAGAGAGCTGAAATTTTGAATG
>JAQGCX010000934.1:0-13086 GCA_034700205.1 Plectus parietinus | reverse complement strand
AGTAGCAGAAGGGAAACATGGTCACACAGGATAGTAATGAGCCACCCAGAAGAGCAACCGCAATCACAGTGGATGCAACAGATGACACTGGGTTTTGGGGTACATGGCACCTTAACAAGGTATGTTGCATGGGCATGAAGAGGACTGACCAGGGGAGAGAGTTTGTTACGAGGGGACTTCTGAAAAGCACATTCTATTGCAGTGGTTTTTCACCTCACCTGCTGGAGGGGAAGGTGGTGGCCATGGAGTAGTTCCTAACTTACCTGTATAACTAAATGGTTAGACGTTTGCAATCATTGGTTTGCAATTACAGGGCACTGGAGGAATAATTTTCTTTGGACCGCTATTTGCAGTTATGGGACCGGTATAAGCATTTTTCGGACCGCTATAAGCAGTTTTAGGACCACTATAAGCATTTTTCGGACCGGTATAAAAACTTCGGACCGCTAAACTTTTTTCGGACCGCTATTCTGGAATAGAGCCAAAACCCGCACGTTACCATAGTAGCTTCCCTCGTTGCCATGCTATGACATCATGAGGCCTATCCTATTCTACTAAAATTATCTAATTTTAGTACTATTTGCAACACTGGCACTGACCACCGCGTGAGTAAATGATCTGAACAACCACCCGAGGTTGACATTGCTATCAACACAGAACATTCTCCTTGTTTGCGCCAGCTGCACAGCTGTCGAAGGAATTAGGGTCGCACACAGAGCAGTTCATTGCCCTCAATCGGGCAGTGCAAGACTGACATTTCAATTATTTTGAAGTAAATGTTTTTCAAATGAACTGTTTCGTTCATTTTTCAACTACCAAACAAAGAGGATTCATTTATGCCAATCTATCTGCCGAAAACTGAAATTTCGAGAGCGCTCCTTTTCGCGAAGGGGAGGAAGTTGCATTCTGTGCCTTTCTAGCCAGGGCCACATTAATAAGTCGGAGGCTTGGCGTCTTTTTTTTTGTACGTGGAATTTCGAACAGCTTATTACTGAGGGGGTGATTTGTACTTGAGAAATTTAAAATTTTTGTGCAGCGGGCCAGAGGTGGCAATGACCGCTCTTTGCGATATTTTTTTTGTACAATGGTTAATGCGCAACTACATAAGCTCACAATGTAACCAATGAAATGTTTACAGCTTCCATCAAAACTGAAAATAAGTATTCTGCAGCTTGCGCAATGTTAGTGCCGATACATACTATCATGTTCGGTCAGCAAAATTTAAACCAATATTTTTATTATTATTGGGTATCCACAACGCAGTCAAATCAGGAAGAATAATTACCATATGTAATCCACATAAGCCATACTTTATTCAAATAATTCAATGGGAAACATTAATTCTGGTTGCGAATATCATTTACGGGCACCAGGCGGCTTTGTGTCCTTCAATCCCTGGAGCTGTGCAACCCCAGAAGGACGCGCCCAAGGGATGGAAATTCGTCGAAGGCTTCGGTACCGGACCCATGCTCATGAATTCACCATTTGTACCAAGGCGCGGCCAAATGATTGACGAGCCTGCTGGTGTTGGATTTCTGGAAAGTTTGTCATATCTTATTTCGTAATTTAGTTATTTGCTGAGGAACTCAGAAAAGAGGAGCGACGCTTTGCATGGACGTGAGAATTGCTCCTTTCTTTGCATCTGATGCTGTATTCGTCCTATCTCCGATTTTGTATTTGTACGAACTGCCTGAGCAAAACTATCTCCTAACAAAAGTGTCCACGTTATTGAACCCAGGGGCCTATTGGATGGTTGAGGTGTGCTATTAATTTGGTGATCCTTCAGGGTCCCTAAACATGACGGGTATAAAATGCTTATTTTGGGAGACTGCAAGGGTGTAACCAGGGGGACCCAGCCCCCCGCTCCGAAAAAATGATAAAGTCTCCCTTTGAAAATTTCTGATTTGTCCCCTGGAGAGCAGACATGGGCGTGGGGGTATGGGGGCGGTATATACCCCCCCGAACGCATTTCTCAGGAACAAAATTTTTATTGGGAATTTGGGGGGGTATATACTCTCCCTCACCGGAAAAAAACGTGCCCATGTCTGGAATTAACCGTACTGGTTCTACCGGCTAAGCTCGATTACTGTTGACCTAAGAAAGCAGCACAATGTTGGTAAGGCGAACGACGAAAGATAGATTGAAATGTCGTAATGAACCCATTGTGAAAATAGTTACCTTTGTACACGTCTCCATTGGCGCCAGTGCCCAACTTCTCGTCCTTGTTGATCTCGAGTCGGTCGGGTCTGAGCTCCCAGTGGTCCTTCTTGGCAGTGATGATGAAGGATTCGAGGGAGTCGTCCTCGCTGTCTCTGGCGACCAAGGGGACCTGCTGCGATTGAGTGGACCGCATCTCGGACGAGGAGTGCGTAGACGAGCGAAGTGCTGACCCACGTTGATAAACGCTGAACTGCAGCACCTTGTTCCGTCTATTTAGCCGTTTGTTCTTGTAGCACAGGATGACGAATACTATGGCGCCTTGGATTACAATCAAACCGACTGCTCCGCACACCGCTAGCACAGCTGTCGAGGATAGTTCTGAAACAGAAATATTCCTCTCATGAAATTCTCATATTGTGTAACCTTTCTCGTGGTTGGCGAAATCTATGATTTTGTTCCCCCTTTTTGAAAAATGAAACAGCTTCGCGTTCGTAAATCACGTCAATACAGAAAAATTTGGGTTCAGAAATCAGCATTTTATGATCGCCCATACCAGTCTATTTGTTAATGTCTGATGAGAACAGTCGGATAACGGAAAACATGTTTCAACTCTGAATTACCTCTGCCCCGCCCATACCTGTAACGCTCTTTTCGGCCGAGGGGGGGGGGGGTCAGGCCGGGCCGGCCAGGGGGGGGGGGCTGCATGTAGCTAGCCTCCCCCTGCCATTCATTGCATAAAATGTGACGTCACATACAACATCGCATTTCCTTCTGACGCGAAAATTCGTGAAAATTAAACTATTGCACAGGATTACTTTTGTTTACGATTATACGGCCGCATTAAACTCCAACGTGTGTGATCTATTCATAGATTACATTGATCGATTTCCCATTCTAGTTCAAGTTGTAAACACAAACGAGGTTGCAGTTGCGCCAGTTGCCATTGCGCCACGAGCAATGAACAATTTACCAAGGTCAGTTCGCAAGAAATAAATCTTTCCCGATGACAGCTGAATTAATTGCGTTATTGCGGAGCATTTTAATTGTTTAACTGTTCCGTTTGGAATACAAAATGGCGCCTGATAACGGATCGCAGCAAATGGACTGAACCCCCAGCTGCTTTTGCTATTCCATCTGTTTGATGCTCATTTACATAAACAGAAAAAGATTCCAGCATTAAGCATAAGCCCTTCTTGGTCTTCAGTTTTTAAAATATTGCTGGGATTTAAGACATCAAAGAACGACAATAATAGCTTGAAAGGCATCAGGACATGTAGTTTGCGCAAACTGGCTTCGTTGCGGAGGCAAGTAATCTCATTTAGAACCACAGAACAAAATAATAATAATAGAGACCTAGTAGATACAAGCTTCTCATGTATCAGTGTTGCAAGTATGATGACTTAGTTAATAACTTAGTTACGGTTGCGTGCAGCGCAAGATTTTAGGCGCGCTTCGCGCCTAAATACTGTAGCGGGCTGTCGCGGGCGCCAGTATTTACGCGCAAAGCGCGCGACCTGCAATCTTTCGCCGCAGGATAACTAAGTTAACTGTAACACTGTAATGTATAGAGACTCGTCAGAGGTGGGCATGCGTGCGACCACGAATTATTTGGGTAAACAATTGATGTCATTCTGAACCACAGAACAAAATAATAATAGAGAAGGAGAAATAAAAATGCACTTACCCGTCGACATGTCGCACAATCTGCCATCCTGCTCAGCTAGATTGGCAAAGCTCCGGTAATACTGCATATCTGCGTTAGAAACACTTGAATTATATTTATAATAATCAATTGGCGCTCCCACAACCGCCAATCGGAAATGCACTTGTGATAAGTTCGTCCTGAGATTCAGGGAAGAGTCGTACATACGGGCGAAAGGCAGCGAAATATAATTGGAAATGATCATCAGTTCGGGCACTCGACCATCGGACATGATGTCCGGCTTGAGCAGCGCTCTGCCCGTTTTTGCAGCTAATACAGTCTGCGTGTCATTTCTTGAGAAACGGTCCACTGCCACAGCGCTGCTCTCGAAGGTAATCTCGTCCAATGCTTTTTCTACACAATCATATTCTTCGCACCAAGGCCCGATACCCTCTGTGCCCGGGTCGATAATATTGATCGCCATACGCCCTTCGTTTTTCTCCAGACAAGTATTGACACTGGTCAATATGAAAGTCTTGACGTTGTTGAAATATAATGCGTCTGCCTCAGTCGAAATCAGAATTGCGATCACGATGTGCCACTCGTCACAGTTTTCTGAAACATATTTTACTGTTAATTACATCAAATATTTATCTGCTTATCGTATTTGTCAATATTTATTGGATTACGGTATTTGATTAAAACTAATTTCTGCTCAATTCTGCAATCGGTGGGATTGGGATACTTTTTCTCTTCAGAAAAGATGGTATTATATAAAAAAACAAATGCGAAAACAACGAATGCAGTTGGATATCGTGTTTCCTTCATTTAAACACAATTGGCGAGCAGAAAACAACCGCAACACAAATAATTCTCAAAGCATATTCATAAGAAAAGAAATGATGCCAGTAAGTAAGTAAAGGTAAGATACGTAATAACTACTTATTAGTAATCTTCGCTCTCCGCTCAATTACGTTGAAAACACAGTTGAAAAACGTATGGGGATTAGAATTCGGAGAAATAGCTCATTTTTATCTTGGTGTACGTGTACTGATGTTGTTAGTAACTGACACAAACAAGTATAAACGGGTTGTCCCCTGAGGGAGAAAAATCCCCCTTCGTGAAAATGTTCGTTCTCAGCGATTCGTAATATCTATCAACCATAACCGTCGTTATCGTTTCGGACCTTCGGCGTAAAATGTTTGTTTATTTCGACTAGAAAGTTTCCGGCTTTAAAATTACCGTATATCGCTGTAGAACGTTCGGTAAGCTTTAACGGTGGAAATTTGCTTCTTCAATTCAGTTGAAAACAAAAATGACCCCGGCTACAAACGATACAGGTTTAAAGCTTCTCAGATATAACAAAATTTGGCAATATAAAACAAATCGTTTCCAAATTTCTGTTACACCGGTAAAAACGGTGTGAACATTTTTGCTCTTTAAAAAAATTATTATCTTGCAAAAGCATACATACTCCTATAGATTGCAAAAAGCATACACATAACAGAATGCGTTGTTGATCACTTAAATTGTAGGAAGAAATTGATGCCGCACAAAAGATAGAAATTTAGACATTGTATACCAAGGAGATTGAGGTGACCAAGGGTGAATGAGGATAGTACGGGGGTAGAAGTCCTCAAACATCTGTGCGTGCACGAACCCGAGAACCAGGATAACTTTTAAAAAATCTTCTCGAAGTCTGCCTTCAGCCATTAACCATCGAACGATGCCAACACGAATGTTGATTTATCTTTTAGTTAACTTAGCTCCAGTGATGTTCACAGGCCGGTCTGGTGGCCTGGAAAGTCTGGGGGTTGGCTGATAAAAGTGGATACAACTGGAAATAAAATGATGAGCCAATCTGCGTACTTCGCGCACTTAACCCAGATTGGCTTATCAACTTATTTCCAGTTGTATCCGCTTTTATCAGCCACGCCAGGCCGGCCTGTGAACATCGCTGCTTAGCTTTAATAAAAAATGAAATGACTTTTTGCTTACTCGTGCAATCGGTAGGATTCGGATACTTTTTGGTCCACGGGAAGGACGCTTCCGTGAATGAGACGAATGCGATAACCATCAACGTTATGGTTTCTCGCCGTTTGTTCATTTCAAAATGCTGCGCATACTGTCCGGCAAGATTCACACGATTGCGGAGCCCGGCGCAATCGAATTGTCCGTTTCCAATGTCGCTAATCGCCTTGATCACTCCGAGATTCGACTTCAATCAAATATAGTGATATAGGTTTGCTCGATTACTAGCCCGGCTTCCTGGTGAGAAAAAGCAGCTCGAGTGTTCCGATCAGAATGGAAACCGAGCGAGAATCATTGATCACGATTTCTTTGCATAACAGGAGGGACCAAAAATTGAAGATTATTTTCGCAAATGTTCCTCTCGATTTCGCTGCTCTGTCGTCCCCTGAAAGTTCAAAATTCAAATGAGTACGGAGCGAGAAAAAGGCAGATAGGCGCCTACGAGAGCATCGTTCAACAGTTCAGCGAACGATCGGGTCTATCTTTGCTGAGCATCGAAAGGAAAGGTTCGCGTTGACGCAATAGTCTGCCTGGCTGACGCACGCAGACGACGGCGGAAATATCGCCGTCGGATGGCACTAACGGTCTTTAGGAAGTGTCAAAAACAGCGCACTGCCCCTCGGCCTCTAATGCGAGGTACCGCGACACGACAGCTCAAGGGCGCTAATCTTTCTAATAATCTGCGTGGCGGATGGGGGAATGGAGCGGAAGAAAACGCAGCCATGACGGCGAAAATGCGCAGAATCGTTTTAACTTCTAACCAAACACACACGCCACACGAGTCGAGTCGTGCGCACCCGTTGTACCGTTCATAGTTTTGTCTTTTGGTTCGCGTTGGTAACACTGACGATGGCGACGCAGACAGTTTCTCTCTTCACCTCTGCCGCGTTCAGCGAGAAGAGAAGAAGTGGAGTCGCATTAAAACGAGAAACCGGCTCCCATATCGCATAAAAATTTCGTCGTCATGACATCCAGCGGGCAGTATCAAGTGATCGATCGGTAGCGAAGATGCCACTTCGATTTCATACCCTCTTCAAGGTCCCCCTACACCCTGGCTAACGTGCTGCTCGGCGAATTGTTGTGTACTGCGGAGACTGTGATGACAACTGACAATCGCCAATCAGTAAGAATCTGTCACAAATCGTCGTCTCGCTTGGCGATCATTTCATATCTTTACGGATTTCTCCTCTCCCAATTGTACGATTTGCAGAAGATATTGTATATTGAATAGAGTTTCTGTGAAGAATTCATCAAACAACAAAAAACAGCTTCAGTCTGCCACTGCTCCCGTTCGTTATGTTTGTCTACATTACTATATTATTAGTTTCAAATTGAAACGGAAAGCTACCTCAAATCAAAAATTAATCATTATTGCACTGGACGTAAACCAATGTGCAGTAGCTGTTTCTTATTCTAACGAAATTTTTATTTTTTAGGAAGCACCAATATTCATTTATACAAAAGAAAGGGTAAATATTGGTTGAAAGTAGTACAGTAGATGTGTCTAAAATGTTCTGTTAACAGAATATAAATAGCAGTTGGTCATGACATATGTTGGACTGGTACGACTCCCTCTTAACTCTGCAAGCAATTTGACAAGCTATAATGTTATGCTTCTAAAAACTGGCAAATTATCAGCTGGCAGAAATTATGAAACGAATCAACCAATGAGAGGAGCGATGATGGAGAATTCTTGGGGAATTCTTGGCTTGGGGAATTCTTTTTCAGCTTCTTCGTGGTCCATGTCAATAACTTTTTTCGCAAAGAATCATTCAACTGTTCTGGCCATTCTATTAAGTGTAAAAAATTTCGCCTCGTTTGAAAAGCGTGTGGTAAAACCAAAATGAATGGCACAGTTTTGCAAAAAGATGCTTCGCAATCGAAGGATCATTTGGACATCCTCTTTGATGATTATTTCGAGTCAACTACAGGGTGTCTCAAAAAAAAAGACTCCATTTAGTAAAATCGCTGTATCTCAACCAAAACCGATCAAATTACTGCGAAATTTTTACCACAAATACATTATCACATGTTGTTTATTATGTTAAAATTTCAGATTAATTAAGTGTATGGTTACTGAGTTATTGTAGGTTATCAGTGACACGTTTAGGACGAACAAAAAATGAACGCTTTTTAGTCAAAATCAATTTTTATAAAATTGCTGTATCTTGACAACCACATTACTGATTGTCGCAAAATTTAAACTGCACACAACTCTAAACCACTTTTTTATGTAGAAAAAATTTAGAATGAACAGTTTATTTTGAAAAAAAATTACACGCAATAGCGTATCAGACCGTTCATTTTTTGCTCGTCTCAAACGTGTCACTGATAACCTACTATAACTCAATAACCGTAAAATTAATTAATCTGAAATTTTAACATAATAAACAACATGTATTGATAGATTTATGGTAAAAACTTCGCACTAATCTGATCGGTTTTGGTTGAGATACAGCGATTTTACTTAATGCAGTCTTTTTTTGAGACACCCTACCCTGTATGTCAACAGAACTGTATGCAAACTCCAACAAAACTCATTGCATTTTAATTGTATTGACATCATTTTGACATTTTTTTTGACGAGATGAAGATGATGTCATTGAATGCTGGTCCAGTTTACTCATTACTCACAAAAGCAATCAAAACTTTGTCAGCTCAACAATTCTTTTGCTGAACGCTGAAAGCTGCTTGCTGTTCAAAAAATATGGTCCATAACGAGTATAAAAATAACACGATGAAGTTCCGCATTGCAATCCATTCAGAGTGCAAAGAATGAATTTGCTGATAAGACGTTGCACCTTGTGAATGCCCGCAAGGGAACGTTACGTTCTGTAATCCCCGGAGGAAATTGGTTTGCGCCCTTTCAAATCAGCTTATTTAAATCTAGTCCAATTGAGAAGCGTCGTGCGAAATTTTTCTACATGTCGAAAGCGTTAAACTTACCTCCTCAATAATGTGCTATTCCGTTCCCATATTTCATTCCGCTTGATTCCAATTCCGAAATCGTCACTTTGTTATATTTTAATCTCTGTTATAAATTTGCAATTTATTTGCAAAAAAAAAGCAAATGTAACAATGCATGATGCCACTTTCGATATTTTGCTTTCAGATGTGAAAATCTTTACAATAAAAGTTTCAATTTTTTGCTTACAATGGCTATGACACAGTATTTTTGTCATTTTTGGTTAACTAAATGCAAAATTTTGGCGCAGTAAGCAAGAAAACATAAACTCTACAGTCCTTTATTTCATTACATATTTGTTTCATATAAAGGTACTTAATAAACGCCAATTAGGCAGTATACAGTCAAAGAAAACAAACACACAATTAATTGACTAAAAAGTTGGGAAAAATTTGCTTTCATTTATCATTGCTGACAACAGAAGTTTATTCATAGTTGTGTTCGATTTCAACTGGGGAACGTTGACTTGATGTGGGATGGCACTGACGTATTTTTATAATGCGGTGTAAAGATGAAACGTCGCTCTAGTGTCGCCCATATCCAAGGGTACCCCAATAATCCCCTCAGTCGGTACAGTATGAATGTGTTTTTTTAATGAAAGATGATGAGGTAGAAACCGGTATGATAGACAGAATCTATTCAGTTGATTCACAAGCATAGGTATACGGGTTTGTGTGTCACATCTTTCCCATACATCCGTTAATGATCAACTAGCTTGTTCAATGAGTAAGAATGCGTTGGTAAACGGGTTCATGAATAATCGCTTTTCACACTCAAAATATAGTACATAATAAATATAGTACATAATTATGATCAGATGTCGAAGTTAGCCGGTCTATTCCTTGTGATAAAAAGTGCTTCCAGCTTAATAAGGTTCTCGTTCTCGTTCAAACACGAAGTAAAAATTGCTTGCGAGTAGCACATAACAACCAAGTCTTCGTGAATAACGCACGCCGGAAATTGATTAGGACTAAAATAGGGACTAAGCGCAAAACTGTTAAAAAGGCTTGAAAACATACTGAGGAACCACTTTTTGCCAAAATTGTGTTAAAAATGCAAAATTTCATGATTTTGCACAAATCTACGAAATATGGACATGATTCTTGAAAGACAAGACATCACGACGGGAAAAAATCAGCCGGGGATGAGGAAAGTGCAGAGATGGGGAAAAACCAAAAGACGGGGATGGGGACAGGGATCCAGAGGTTGGGGGGGGGTTAACATAGCTTTGGGCTAAAAATTTGCATAAATTTGCATAAAATTACCGTAACTTTGTATAAATTTGCATAAACTTTATGCAAATTTATGCAAATATTTTGGGCCGCCTTCGGTGGGCGAGGAGGGTTAACAAAATTTCTCCCATTTTTCCCACTTCGGTCAGGGTTGGGGGAGGGTTAACCCCTCCCCAAAAAACACCTATGGGATCTCCGTTGGGGAACGGGAATCCCCATCCCCGTTACAGCCCTATCGGTAACGGTTCCAATTCCGTTTTCTGTTTTCAACAATGTTGCTCTCAGTCATTATTTGATGTGCACTAAACCCAAGTTTTAGAGATCTTTATTCCATCTATTGCTTTCGCACGCACAAACAAATACGAAGTAAAAATTGCTTGTCTGTAGCACACAACAGCCTGATTACATAACTGAATCACTTTTGTGAAAAAAGATACGTAATTTATCATAGCTGTAAAGGGGTCCATGTCAACTTCGATCAATAAATGTAGCTGAGACTATATTGACAGCCCATCAAGCGAGAAAACTTTTCTACATTTATAAATACAACATAGACATGTGATAAATACGTTTCTTTTCTCGAAATTTTTTTTTCCAAATTTCAGTGCTTGGTTGCTCAGCGATTGGGATACGGAGGGTAGGAGAAGAACGCAAAGGGGGTGGGAGGAGCTAGTCTTCCCTCATTGACCTCCAGTTGCAAAACATGTATTCAAATAAATATTTCGTCTGTATGGGCACAATCGATATTCTCAATGTTCCCCAAATAATCATCCAAACTACGTATCACTCTTCTTGTAGGAAACGGCGTGTACAATCGGGTCATCTTCCATGTCGGCTATCAATGATGCCTTCAACTCCGTATATTCATTTTCGGGTCTTAGCTCACATCGCATTGTATCCCCACAGCTTCGACAAATGTTGCGTTCGAGCTCATCCAAATTATATTTTCTCCTCTTTTTCTCGATCTGTTTCAGTTGTTTGTTATTGTAGTGTAGGATGAGGTACACGAGGGCGAACTGAAGCAAGATCAGCACGACGACACCACAGGCAACAAGCACAGCCGTCGATGATTGTTCTGTAACTGATAAACTGCGTGTGTACGTTCAAACAGTATACTGTATTTTCAGAAATAGTGGCACACGCAAAAATTGTGAAACAGGGTCCAGGGGGTTTGAACTAACAGTGACACACGCAAAAATAGTGGCACAGGATCCAGAGGGTTTGAAATAAAAGTGGCACCATGCCATTATTTCCGAAAATACATTACAATGCATACATATAATTTGAGCGTTTCTTAAAATTAGGTTGTAAGTACTTCAATTAATTACTATACACCAGTAATTATTCAAGTAATTCTGCGGAATTAAATTAAACTCGGAAACAATATTCTAATTTGATTGGAAAAGGAGTTACTCTCAGCATGTATTAACTGAATTGAGATTAATGATTTCTATTCGTACAAAAGTGAAGCAGCTTCATAAATTACAAGAGTTAACACATGGATAGATAATAAACTCCAAGTGCTATAGTATAACTGGTCAGTCTGATCACAAAGAGGACAAAAAAAAATTAATTCTTCAAAGTTAAGCATTCAAAAAACGTTTAGTAAAAAACGAATTACTCCATTTGGAAAGAAATACAAAATTTTGTACTCACCCGTCAGCATGTCGCACAATCTGCCATCCTGCTCAGCCAGATTGGCAAAGCTCCGGTAATACTGCAAATTTGTGTTAGAAACACTTGAATTATATTTATAATAATCAATTGGCGCTCCCACAACCGCCAATCGGAAATGCACTTGTGATAAGTTCGTCCTGAGATTCAGGGAAGAGTCGTACATACGGGCGAAAGGCAGCGAAATATAATTGGAAATGATCATCAGTTCGGGCACTCGACCATCGGACATGATGTCCGGCTTGAGCAGCGCTCTGCCCGTTTTTGCAGCTAATACAGTCTGCGTGTCATTTCTTGCGAACTGATCCACTGCTACCGCACTGCTCTCGAAGGTGATCTCGTCCAATGCTTTTTCTACGCATTCATAGTCATCGCACCAAGGGCCGATACCCTCTGTGCCCGGGTCGATAATATTGATCGCCATACCCCCTTTGTTTTTCTCCAGACAAGTATTGACACTGGTCAATATGAAAGTCTTGACGTTGTTGAAATATAATGCGTCTGCCTCCGTCGAAATCAGAATTGCGATCACGATGTGCCACTCGTCACAGTTTTCTGCAGAAAACAGCTCAATATATACTGTAGCTTATCTATTTTGTCAACATATAAAGAGTGTATAGTGTACAATTAGAGGAAATACAGAGTGTTCCAGAGACAGGTTGGCATACTTTGATCTCATGTATCTTCTGACTGCTACGATCAAATTTTATGAAATATTTTGTGCATATGGCACTCTAGGACAGCTATACTTGCACCATATTCGTCCTGTGCCTAAATGGACAATCTCGTATCGTAAATGCCTTTCAATTTTTTGGATCGGTACGCACTGTTTGCTCAGTCAGTACAAAGTTGAAGTTGATGTGTCTAATTTGGTGAGGTCAAGTGACTGAAATTTGAGAAACTTGTTCGAAAGCTAATTTGGTTGCTCAGACTTTCCACGGCTTCAACAGTAGTGCCAGTAAGACCGCTGGACTGTGGTGAAGGAGTGGTCAGTGCACTTCAGTACAAAACATAGGTGTGTTTGGGGGGGGGGGGATTGGGGAGAGGTTAACTCCATAAACCCTGACCGAAGTGGGCTAAATGGACGAAATTTTGTTAACCCACCTCGCCCGCCGAAGGCGACCCGAAAAATTTGTATAAATACCTAAAATTTGCATAAGTTTGCATAAAATTACGATATTTTTTGGGCGGGAATACCGTAATTTTATGCAAATTTTTTGGGCACGGCATGTGAACCCCCTACTTTTCGACCCCCTTGCAGGAAAACGTGGTGTAGTCTAAAGTTTTTGTTGGAATGTTTGCCCAACACATCACTTAAGGTGTTGCAATCGACAGTTGCTTCCATGATTTCCCGATTGCGAAGAACGGGGCCGCCCAAAAGT
>JAQGCX010000933.1:0-13094 GCA_034700205.1 Plectus parietinus | reverse complement strand
ATGGGCGCGTCGCCGTTGGCCATGTCGACGAATCTCTGATCCGATCTGATGTAGTTTGGAACAGATTGAAAATTGCCGTTGGATAGTTGCTCAGCGCCTTCTCCAGACCGATTTTTACTATCTCAGTGTCAATATCCATCACCTAAACGCCCATCATCGCATATTGAATGAAATGACAAGACAGGCAACCAGGCGATGCCAAACACCCAGCCTGCAGGTCTCTGCGCACCTTCTTCGCCATCATCATGTTCGTCCTCTTCGCCGCCGTCGTCTTCCTCGTCGTCGTCGTTGGCAACGCGATCTTCTTCGATAGCAGCTTGCTTGGCCGCATTTCCTCGATGCGCCTCTTGTTGGTTAGCTGGACCGAGTCGCCCACGACCGCTTGCTGCCCTCTTTCTCTTCGCCTTCATAGAACATTCATCAATTTGAACTAAGTGATCCGGTCCGCCCATCGGACGGGCCTTTGGGCAACCTTCTCGGTCATCGAGAGCGGAATAGCACACGCGCCGACACTAAGAATTGCGACCGAGCTCGAGTCACAACTGGCCCATGGCCTTCAGGGCAAGGAAGTTGGAGTCGAGCAGTGTCTCCACCATCCACGCCACTTCATACATGGATTGGTAGAATGGGAAGCAGTATCGCGGAGCGCAGACGATACAGTACTCAAATCAAGAACGGGCACACCCACATAGAAGATAAAACTCTGAAAGTCACCGCCTGATTTACAGTCGGTACAGATGGGTCGCCCGGAAACGGGCTGTAGAATTTCCACGAATCCAGCATTATTTAGTTCATTGGGATTAGGCAAATGAACTTTGCCTGCGGGGTCTACAAGTGCCCTGTAGAACATGGGAACGGCCGTTGCGGCTAGGATCGCTTTGCCCCCCATGTCGTCGACGTTAATCATAACGACTGCGCTGTATTCGAGCGCCTTCAGCTGCTCCTCGACGTACTCTGTCGAAACCGATCAGACCATACTGCTCAGCATCCCACTGAAAAAACGCCAGAGTCCTTTTCGGTCGCCAGCCGGTTCGCTTCGAAACAGTCGTCACCACTCGAGCCATTTTCAGCATGGCTGCGGTGGCGCTGTTTAGGTCGATCGACCCGAACGTTCAGGCGTCCACGCGATTGCCGAACACGACCCACTGGTCGGGCTCGTCGGCGCCGCACAGGAAAGCGACGAGCAGCAGATGTACATATTTTCCCATACAATCTTTTTGTTACTCGACTGTTCAGTTGACAAAGTAGAATCCTTTTCTGCGTGGCATTATTGCCCCTCCCCCATATTCGTTAAAAATAGATTAGTTTATCATTTTCAGTTTCAGGTGTTTATGATATTGTGGGCGCACATAAGCACTGAACTTTGTACCTGAATACTTTACTTAATAAATGAAGTGCAGTAAATATTCTCGATAAGGTTTGGTTCAGTGCGCGAGAATTATTCATGCAGATTGTGAGTTAAAAAGCACGCGCTTTAGGCAAAAATGCGGATTTGATTTTTTTTTAAACAAGCAAATATTAACATCGAACGCAAGCAACAAATACGGTACCAGCAGGTCGAGGCGTCTGAGTCATTTTTGATCCGTAATTTCAAACAAATAACACGTTTCATGCGTAATGATTTTCCGCGCCTTTTTCGACTTGTTTCTGCATATTCAGGCTGATTTCCACCTGTTCCTTCTCCCGCTTGCGTCGAATAACAAAGTAAGCAATGACTGCTGACATCAAAATAAGCAGCAATATAATAATAGAGACGAGCATAACGAGAAGATTTGACGAAGCCGTAGAAGGATTTGAACTTTTCGATGATCCGGCCAGCGAAGGATTAAAGCGATTGTCAACTGGTCCTAATGCATCGCCAGTATCTCCAGGTGACACATTTTCCCCATTGAAAGGTCGGTTACCGTGGTGGAAATGACTTATTTCAATCCCGAGGTCCGGTTCCATCGGCCCAGGTCCCGGAAACGGGCCTTCAGGTCCCGGAAACGGGCCTCCAGGACCCGGTTCAAACGGACCTGGTCCCGGCCCAAATGGTCCTGGCCCAAAAAATCTTGGTCCTGGTCCGAATGATCTTGGCCTCGGTCTGAATGATCCCGGCCCGGGTCCAAATGAGCCCGGATCCCTGAAAGGTCCAATTGGGAATGAGGCGTCTTCAGGGCCCGGGACGTCTTCACAAGGAAGGAACTCGCTGTTGAACAGTCCAATGTCCTCTATTGTCTTCAACGAGACGAGAATGGTGTCGGTGATGATGCCCAGATTGTTCTTGATCAGAGTCTCTACCGATGACGATTTGCCGGTGGACGACGGGAGCTGCATGTAGCGCAGCGTGCATTCCGTCTTGTGCAGCGATTCGAGTACGTGACGAGCGTCTGTTTCGGTCAGCGCGAGATCCAAGTCTGTGATCACATACAGATGTTTCTCAGACCAGTTGGTCGTCAGATTCTTGATCGCTTCTTCCAAGATATCGGCGAATTCGTGCGCAGTCGGTTTTCTTGCGACGGAAAAGTCGTTGACTTGCACGAGACCCTCCGTCTCCTGATTGCTCCAAGCCGTCGAATGCACCGGACCGTTCGGACCGAAGAAGACGATCTTTGTGTTGCGCTGACGCAACATGCACGTCTCAGTGGACTTTTTGATCAGATTCTTCACTCGTGTAAAATCGCCATTGCTCAGGTTGGGCGAAAATATCAACAGCCAGATGAGACTGAGATCCGGACACGGGTTCGCTGAAACGAAATCCGCTTAGTTTTTTTAATCAGCAATGACAGCGTTTGTGCAGTTTTTATGTAAGTTTGCATTGCTCGACTTACGGTTACAAACTGCCGGTGGGAACTGTGGCGCTTCGTCCGGCGCAGACGGTGGCCACTGATCGTCGCTATTATTCAGCACGGAAAACGCATCGTGCACAGCGACGTCAGAAACGCACAGCAGCAATAACAGTCCCGGAATCGCGATTTGTTCTCTTCTAGTCATCACTTTCTTGACTCATGAAATTATCCCTTAATATGAAGTTCGATTGTATTGATGCGGAATGAAGGTACTGCCAGACTATGCCGATACTCAACCTATATATGGCATTTTTGGCCGTTTTATGTTTACGATAGAGAAATATTTTCGAACACCGACCGAGTCCGTCACAGGTTAATAGCCTCAGTTGATGCCAAGCACCGAATGAAACCGAAAATCGCTGATCGACATTGAAATCGCTGGCGCAATTTAGCGGACGATATTGTCATTTTCGTGCTATTGTGCACGATCGCTGCATTTGATGAAGAGAGGGTAGAGGTGAACAGGTTTCCGCGGCTTTGAAATCTATTTTGTGATTTTTAGGTCTGCGTCAGAAATGAATGCGTCAGAAATCATCGAACACAAGTGAAACGAGGAGTAAATGCAGTGGACAAAACTCTCTTGTTCACTCCAGCAATCAATCGATTGTAGCACAATTTGCGCTCCATCAGACAACAAATCTGACATATAACTGGTTGGCTGCAAACAATTGAGATCGGCCTCGTTTGATCAGATTCACAATGCTGCACAAATAAGATTGCCAATTCATTTTACGACATCGCAAAATTTTGAAAGACAAAGTTTTCTGGAAAGATCTGTCTGGCGAGTACACGAATGTCTATTTGCGCCATTCTTTGTCAAAACCCGAGAGAGAAATGCAAGCAAAGCTGCGAATAGAACTCTAATCTCGGTGCAGCAAATGGCGAGAATGTCTGTCTTTATCGCGGCAAGATAATTCCTCGAAAAAATAAGACCTTGTGTTATCCTATCTTCCAACACCGGTATCTACGATTTACGTTATGAATAATGTTCTGTCACATTTGTTTATCGCAATAGTGGATGTCGGTTGATGAATGAACTGCTGCTCCTTGCGTGATCTCATGTCAATTCTATTCTACACACTTACCAAAAATTTGTTGTTGACTGTGCCCGTTCTGTTGATGAGGGGATTATTAGTCGCAATTTTGAGCGCATGCCCTACCTGTGTACTTGACACTACTGTATGCGAGTATACGAATTACAATAAATAAAAAATATAAATAAAATGATATTGTATTGTGCTTGTGTCATACTGTTCGCCACTGCAATCATAAGGACTCACGTCTGTTGCAGTGAACAATGAATGAATGAATGAATGGCTGCGTTTGTTACGTAATGTGTTCCCAAATCTCAAATTGAGTTATTGTGTCAACTAAGTAATTCGTTGAGATTTTTCGATTGAAGATACAGGGCCACGCTCAACGCAAACAAAAAATTGATTCCTACTACTTGTTCGTATTAGCAGATTCAAATGTGCAAACAGTCTGCTCAACGATAGAAAAAGTCGATAAAGTTTGAATGGATATGTAAAGGAAATCTCTTTGAAACTTTTGTGCCCCGTGTCGAAACTCAGACATTAGCGACAAAGATATCGGAGTGAGTCACATAAACAACACACAAGAACGAGAAATGCACTTAAATACAACATAAATTACAGAAATCATCTTCATGATTTTGGTGAATGAGTTTCTTCGTCAGTTTCCGATACAGAAATATCAGTCGCCATTGACGAGTTTCTTGTCATTGGCTGAGCGATATAGTGCTCGCCATGTTTCACTGGTAAATAACCGTAATTCTCCGTAGCTGTTTCGAGTATTTTCGAAATGTCTTGGCGAATCATCTCGAACGACGGCCGATCGTTTGGATCGCGTAGCCAACACTTTTTCATCAGTTCATAGCTGAAAAATACAACACATCACTGTTTTGCAATGCAAACGTCATTGGAAAAGCATATCAATAGAAAATAATAACTTTGTCAGAGACAAAGCGGCAGTTTCTATCCCGTAGGAATACGGATCTACTGTACGATAGCTTTCAACGTCGTTACATTTCCTGAGTGCAGGATTGCGGTCTCGGAAGCCGATTGCCAAGTTCGAGATGATCGATCATATCGGCAGGCTGAATTCGAGGAAAAGGAACGTCGCCAAGTGAGAAAACCTCGAATAGAAAAACTCCGTATGACCATCTGAAATAGCACGAGTAGTTCAGAAAGCAGTAAACTTGTTTGCTTTGATAACCAGGCAATAAAAGTTCTTAAAAGACCCCTGAAGTGAAAAAAATTCGGTTGCTCTCGACTCCAAAAACTATGCTGATCACGAAAATCAACTTCATTTTTGCCAATTCAGCTAAGTTTTCGTAAAAACTGCTGTGAAAGTCGAGGTGAGCGCAAAATTTGTTCTTGGCGGGTTACTATAGCTCAGTGATTTGATATTAAAAAGCGAAAGCCATTATCTCAAACTTATTTTCTAAAACCTTTCTTTTTTTTTCATAATTTTTTTCATAATTTTTGAGATAAAGTTATTGGTTTGACTTTGTCTTACAAAGTCAAACCAATAAACTCAGTAATCCGCCAGGAACAACTTTTGTGGTATATCAATTTTCAAAGCAGTTTTTCGCGAAAATTAAGCCGAATTGGCAAAAAATGAAGTTGATTTTCGTGATCAGCTTAGTTTCTGAAGTCGAGATCAACCGAGTTTCTTTTCATTTTAGGATCACTTTAATTGAAAAGTTTAAAAATGAGCAAATCAATTACGGTACGTTTTTTTGCCAGAAAACTTTTGGAGTTGGAAAGTGAAAAACTAATAAGACCATCTAGCAGTCTCGGTATGCAGCGCTCTAATCATGGAAACGTTGGCTGTCGGTTAATTCAATCAAACATACACATCAGATTTCGATGAGTAGGCGTAGTTTTTCAGAGATTCAATCGCCATCCATTTAATTGGCAGACGACCGCCTCTGGCCGTGTAAAGAGACCGATCGGTCAGCCGACATAAACCGAAATCTCCAATCTGCGAACGAGTATTGGTCGTTAAAAAAAGAAGCAATGGAAGAACCTTTGCAGTGTTCATATTGTCCACAAGTATATTCCTTGCGGCAATATCCCGATGAATACATCCCTTAGAACTCAAGTAATCCTAAATAATGAAAATCTTTTGAAAAAAAGACTGATAATGAACACATACCAAACCATCGCTGATTTGCCAAGAGTAAGAAAGCAGATCCTTCAGCTTTAATCCTTCCACGTTAGAATAACCCTAAAATAAATCGATGCGCTGCTATTGATCAACTTCCTGGCTCACATTCAATATTTCTTCTTTCCTTTCACGAACAAAATGCAACAAGTCGCCGCGAGAACAATATTCGGTGACCAGACAGGGATCATCCAGTTTTTCGGATATTGCGCCAAGCATGCAAATCAGATGCGGATGGTAGTTGAGAGACTTCATGAAATTAATTTCCTGCACGAAGTCTGATCTCGCCAAGTCGTCGGCAAACGAAGGTAACATTTTAACGGCCACTTCGCAATCCGTGTAGGACCGCGAAGCCTGAATCGACGGGTTGATCTTGCACACTGGAGCCACTCCCGACAACTTGCCTGCACAGTAACGAAAATAAATAAATAACTGTGTGATATGCCAACCGACCTTTGAACACATTGCAGAAAGCGCCTGCTCCTAGCTTCTGAGTGTAGAATATTTCCAGAAGATCTTTCGAAATGCTCCACTCATCTCGTCTAAAATAGACTAATTCTGGTCAAAGGTTTACTTTTTGCTGAAAATAAATGTTATGTTGAGAGCCCTTAGAAAAATGTGATAAGCATGATAAGAGAGGTAGTGAAAAAAAACTGCATCGCAAATATTTCGGCGTTTGATTTTTTATTGCTGTTCAAACCGGATTACGACAAATGATTGATCGCCTATGCTCACTGTACCATCCGATTCGTCTATAACACCGCTATCTCATATTTTTTCCAAACCGAGATTCGAAACATGAAGTGAATAACTGGACCACCAGTAGAATGCGTAACAGATTTCACGTCATCTAATTATGTTGAATCATAAACATGAATGAAAAATGTACGGTAGGATGTGTTTGATCATTGATGTGCAACTTGAAAACACTCGATTATTTGCTCTAGATATCTCCCAGATTGCAACCTACTTGTGAAAGTCTGCATACTGGTTCGACGAGGCGTTGCGGTGAGAAGACTCGGCTCGAAAACGTTCAATCTGCGCTTTCAGTCGGAATTTCGAACGAGAGTAGAAGACGAAAAGACCGGCGAGCAGCAGAACGCACAGAATCACACCACCCACCACTGACGTCACGATCACTGAACAAATATTTCTGTCAGGTAATCAATAATTCGCGCCGCAGAATATTACGTATGTTCAGAAACATTGCTACAAAGTGTCGCACTAAACAAAAGTATTGTTGAATTGAAAATTTTAAGTGATAGCGAATACCCTTGCCTAAGGCGAGAGTCACAATGCGTGGGACCGTGGGTTCGTGGGCGCCGCGGATTTTTTTACAGTACACCGTATGTTTACAACGCGGCCCCCACGAGCCCACGCGCCCACGCATTGTGACTCTCGTTTAAGAAAAAGGTTTTGATTTGCTAGCTGGAGTGGAGCCGCACTTTCACTTGAGTACGTCACTGTCGTTCTCGGTGCTGGACGCCAACTCGAAAAAGTCATTCAACATTTCGTAACTCACGCCAAGTTTTGTTGTTGAACAGGTTGCGTCGTTCATCTAGAGCTTGCATAAAGTGGCCTCGATGAGCGTTCGGGTCTCCCCATGGCTTGTGGTCGTGACCGCCGCGAGGCTCGAACGGCGGCTGGTGCACGGGACAGGGCGCAAAGTACTGCTCTACCGCCAGCAGTTGGCTCATGTGCCCCACCTGGCCTTCGACGACCCGATTGAGATTGCTCTCGTCTTCGGCCGTTCTGTTCGCATCCTGCATTTCCATTATTTTCAACTGCACATTGGACTGGAGGAGCATCTGGTCCAGTCGTGCGGCATCGGCGGCCGTCAGCCTGAGGTTCATATTGGTGATGATCAGGATGTACTTGCCGAATCCGACGGGCGTCGCTCTGTCCATCTCAACGATCGTACTACTCAAGAGAGCGCTGAATTCCTGCTCGCGGATCGGTACTGCTACATCAAAGTCTTCGTCCTTTGCTTTTTGATGCATTGGGAAAAATTCGAGAAAGTCCGTTGTCCAATTATATGTTTCATTTATGGACGCTCCGGCATATGCGACTTTCAGATCTCTTCGATTAAAGCTGCAGGACGTGACCGTGTATTTAGCAAAATTTTTCGCCAAATTGAAGTCCAAATCTATTGTTTGCGTCGGTATGAGCAAAAAGCGTACCATCACCGTCCATTTGAAACACTGTCCAACTGAAACGACAAAAAATCAGTTGGACATCTTTGATTGGTCAATATCTGGAGAAAATTTAATCTGATGGTTGTTGGCGTAGAATGAAGGGCGTGGATGTTAATTAAAGACGGATGTTGTGGACGGCGCTCTTGGAAATTGAGGAGCTATCGGAAGAGTTACACACGCAACAAATTGAGCTCTAGAGCATTGCCAAGCAGCAAAAACAATCAAAAAAGAAAACGCACACTGTACACGCTCAAATAAACGCCGCGGCACTTATTTCGTTCAGCGGCATCTCCATGCGGCGCTAATTTAAGTGCGGCGCTTATTTGAACATACCTTGTGCATCTCTTTTTTCATTTCAGCTACTTTTAGGTGAGGCGCTTTTTTCAGCGAATACGGTATCTATGATTGACGAATCGTTCTGCAATTCAGGCCCGAATTAACCAGGGTATAAATGATACAAATGTGCCAGGCCCCTCGGTCGTCGGAAGAGGGACCCCCTTGACCAAAGCGGTCTCACACCGCAAGAAAGTTCCCATAACTTACCAAAACTCTATTTTTCGGTTAATTCGCCTCCGGCGAGACCAAGGGCGCTTGAACGCGCCCCTGAACCCCCAACCGATAAAGCTCTTGCGCTTCGCGTCGCGGAAGGGATCCCCTTGAAGCTATGTACCAGGCCCCCGAAGGTCTTAATCCGGTCCTGAGAAAGTGAAAAACGTACGGGTGCAGACTTGCGTAGTCGGAATATTTTTGTGACTACCACCAGCGATATCGTCGTAAATGATCGATTGGTTGCCTTGTTCGACCAAGTTGAGCATCGACTCGACGTCGTCGCCGCAGAAACCGAGTTCTACGGCGAGAAGTACGAACAGCACGATGATCATGGTCGAGTGGCCGGATGATGTGCAGTGCATTGGTGTCAACAGGTGCAACAGCGATCGCACTTCGGTCAAGTACACTATCGGGTGGAGTGGATGAATAAATGTGCGAGCAATGTGTGATGTGTGAGCCTCGTGTTCAGCTGCGCAGTCTGACATAAACTGCTCGCCCAGGCGGAGCGAACATGGCCTCCACAACAATGGTTGATGGGAAACAAGTTCCCATCACCGCATTCATCGCATTCACAGCAATGGACAGTACGTACGACTGGCAGTAAAAGTGCTGCCCTCCCCACCTCATCGGCAATAAATGACGTACCGAAAAGTTTTCATCTCCGATCAATGCATGAAAAGTTCATTTGTATATATACATACACAAGTACAAAAATTTTTGTTTTGTGGATACGCAAATACACAAAACTAACAGCATTTTCTGTGTGTGTTTTTGTGTATCAAACCTATTTTTTACCAACAAAATAAGCCTAAACTATCGCCTGCGGCGCTTTACACATCCGTTTTTGCGACATTACCCAAAACAATTTGAGGAAATTTTGTGTTTGGCGCGAAAAATGGGTATAAATACATAAATGCACAAAAATTAGGTTGAATACGCATACACAAAATACACATAAACAAAAATGTTGAGCCATACACATACACATAGACAAAAATTTCCTTTTGTGTATACACATGCAGTACTACAAAATAGACTGGAATGGGACTTCGTTTGCCCTCTTTCTCCAATTACTTTCAAGATGGTTGCATGCTATAAATTGAAATAGCTACTAACACAAATAGTTGTACACAGCTGAATAACAATAACAATAACATAAAGAAACAGTTGCATTCAATGAAAATATACTGTATCATTAAAATGAACAGAACAATTGGCAAGCAATAAATATTTTAATTGTTCATGCACATCACTGAATAAGCATCCTTTATCACAAAATGCAAACGTCTACAACCCCTTTGTTCCTTGCTCATGATTTTTAAATTTTTCGTTGCAATATGTGTAACATTACATACAAGTTGTCAACATGAAATTGAGTGGCACATTATTAAAAATAACCGCCTCATTCCATAATTTAAAATTTTGTACCCTCGTTCAAGAATACTTAAAACCTGGCGACGTAGAGTAAACCGACATAACCAGCATAACTTTGAGCACATAGTACTAAAATAACACATTCAGTCATGACGTATATTTGCTAATTTTTTAATCGCTTTTAACTATAAAGTGTTCTAGAGATCAATCCGGCTGAGAATTCTTTCTTTCGTTCAATGCGAGATACCCGTAATGCATGGAACACTTTTCCATGGTTGCCGTGAGTTCGCGTCGAACCATGTCAAAAGACGGTCGATCGACACCATTTTCTCGCCAGCAAGATTGCATAATTGTATAGCTAAAGATGATTATAGAATTCAGCTCAAAATACCGAGAATGCAGAAATTTATACTAGTCAAATGTCTGTCTTCGTTGCATGAGTAACTTACATTTCGTCCGTACAATGCGGCGGTTTTTCCAAACGATTTCCTGCCTCCAGATGATTTATCATGTCGCAAGGTTGCACCAAAGGAAAAGGAACACCACCCATAGAAAATATCTCGAAGAGTACAACTCCGAACGACCAGCTGAAAATGCATTTATTTGAAATTTCTGCAAATTTTTATATTGGCATCCGAAGAAATCAGACAGATCAGTGACTCCGTCGCAATCTTCTGTTTTATGAGTGAGAATTCTGAAGAACTGACATATCGGATTTCATTGAGTATTCGTAGCTGCGCAGTGACTCGAGAGCCATCCATTTAATGGGCAGACGTCCCCCTCTTGTCGTATACAAAGACGAATCGGTGAACCGACACAATCCGAAATCACCGATCTGCAAAGCAATACATAGTCAGAATTTGGCCATCGCTAAAGAAGAAAACTGGGGTTTGGTCTTGAAAGGAAAATAAGGACAAATGAAATAATTTTGTCTCAGGCGCTCATCATTGACACTAACTTATGCTCGCTGAGTATCGCTGAGTTGTAAAATAAAAACGCACTGAATCCCGCAACGATAGTTTGGATTTATGAGTTTCTTTGCCTGACAGGTTACGGTGTCACCTTCCCGTTTCTCTTTACCTAATACAAAATTTTGACTATACAAATTAGTGCGTAACGAATTTCTTTCAGTAACAAAAAATATGACCTTTGCCGTGCTTATGTGGTCGACAAGAACGTTTCTGGCAGCTAAATCACGGTGAATGCAGCCTCGCGAACTCAAATAATCCTAAAAAAAGAAGGAGACACTAATTTCCTGCCCAAATTTTTTGGAAAATTAGATTAAGAGCTGACCATTCCGTCACTAATTTGCCAGGCAAAACAGAGCAGATCTTTGACCGTAAGGCTGTTTGAATCCGAATCTTCCTGAAAGCGAAAATAAGAATCGGAGCAGAGAACTTCATTTATTTGCTTCGTTGATATTTGATGGAACCGGTACCATATGCGCGTTTGTCAATCAATTGCTAAATGTTTTGGTCTTCCGTATCCCTTTCAGCAGATTCTGTTCTCTTGGAAATTTCGAAAAGTCAAAAGCAAAAAAAGGTTTGGCAGTATATTCGCTTATTGGCAACCCACGCAGTATGTAATGGTATGATTCATTGTTCAATTTCTCTCGAAAACTGCACGCGCCTGTTTTCGGTTGGTTTTGAACGGCGAAACAACTCCATTGACATGGAAGAATTTGTGTTGCAGCATTGGTGGTGTACATTAGCTGATGTTTCAGTTTTTGAGGTGAGTAAACTGTCAGATTTTGGTGATCGACGGTCTCGTCGACCCCGATCCCACGCGGTTTACCGTTTGGTAATGAAAACTGACGCAAACTTACGCTCAGTAATTCGTGTTTCCTGTCGCGAATATAATGCAGCAAATCACCATATGCGCAGTACTCGGCGATCAAATAGATTTCGTTTTTCTGCCAACAAGTGCCGAGCATGCAGATTAAATGCGGGTGATAGCTGAGCGATTTCATGAAATTGATTTCCTGAATGAAGTCGGATTTAGCCAAGTCGTCCGTGTAAGGCGGGAGCATCTTGACGGCGACGTCGCAGTCTGTGTAAGATCGCGAAAACTCTCTCGACGGACTGACCTTGCAAACAGGTGCTGTACCCGATAATTTCCCTAAAAATTTCAGTCAACTCATGCAAAGAATTTTTCTTAACGGTGGTATCATTTTTTAGAGAGGTTATAAATGAGCAAGCAACTGAATATTTCTGGTGCAATAGTTTTGCATTTTCGCAATATCCATCATAATGATAAAAATACATAGTTTCATTTTCACCCAACATTAGTCCCTAGTGATGTTTGCTGATGCACGTCTGTGTTAAAATCGAGTCCGATTTCTAAAGTTCAAAAACACCAAAACGCGGATTAATAAGAGAAGAAGCTACGAGCGATCAGTTCGTGTTGCCTCCCAGTAATCCAACCTAATAAGGGTGACCGCGTCATCATCAAAGTTTAAGCTCCTGATTCGAATAAGCACTACCATTGGCATTTTTCATTCACCTTTGTACACGCAACAAAACGCCCCAGATCCCAATTTTTTGTCGTAAAGTATCTCCAACTTTCCAGCGTCGATACTCCATTTGTCCGTGCTGCAATTAATCGAACAGGATTTTCACGATGGCGTGATTCACAGTTTCATGCCCACTCACAGTTGCATTTTGTAATAATCGACAGACGCGACAGTCGTCGAGCTGGTGCGTTGCGATCCCGTCAGAGTTTCCGAAAATCTCAGGATATCCGCTTTCCATTTTCTTCGTGATTTGTTGTAGAATATAGCCAGTATTAGCACAGCAACCATGATAATAAGAGTCGAAACAATGATGTTCGGCACTAAATGCTCACACAATTTGTATCATATACAGGGTGATCAAAGTATTTCGCCGGTTTTTAAAAATTCATAACTTTGCGGAGAAATAATCGTTTGTCAAAATTCAAAGTGTTTTGGACTGCTCGCAAA
>JAQGCX010000932.1:0-13102 GCA_034700205.1 Plectus parietinus | reverse complement strand
CCTTATTCTGAATTAGGTTCCGATTTTAATCTTTAAAAAGCAATGATCACGAAAACCGTTGAAACCTGAAAACTTTATTTGTTCGTTGTTTGTTAGAGGAATTAACAGGTTCCAGGGCCGGATTACGGATCTGGGAAGGGGGCGACAACAAGTGTACCCGAGCAAATTTACCAGGGACTCGTGGGCCCCAAGCAGGGGCGAATTCAGTAGGAGACGAAGGGGGAAATCACTAGGCCCGGATTTAGAGTACGGAGGCCCTGGGCCACAAATTTAATGGGGGGCCCCCTAACGTACCGCCGGAGGCAAATTTTTTCAATTTTGAGCGCCGAAGGCAAAATTCTGGTGTTTTTTTAATGGCAGCGGAAAATTTTTTAAACTTTTGTACAGTTGATGGCAAATTTTTCAACATAATTTTGCAATTTTGGTTGATGTCGGGGGGTCCCCCTTAAGTGACTGTAAACCGGGGGGCCCTGGGCCACGTGGCCCATGTGGTCCATTTATAATCCGGCCCTGGCCATGCTTTATATAATGAGCACAAAATAACTGCGCTACCGTCCTTTGCTTGGATGCGTTAGCATGTCTATTCTAATATGGTAATTGATCTTTAAAGTTAATTGGTCATGTACTGAGTCGCTATTTTCAACTTTTCCATTCTCGTCAAAAAAAGTTTGCTTTACCATCACAGCATTCAACACTACAGTGCACATTTGTCAAAACTCAAAAGTACCATGCAACTGTCTCCAATTCATTCTCATCACGATTCTTGCGCTCAAAATAATTGGCATAGAAGGACAACAGATGCCAGTATGAGGAAGGGTTTGCTGTGAATAATGAAGTGGTATGTAGAAATGTGATCCAGTGTATACTTGTAATCATTGTCAAAGAAAAAATCCACACATCTGGGCCATTGGTCATTGTGATGATCCAGACATGGGCAAGGGGAAGGGGGCTTTAAGGTCAAATCCTCAAATAATGACATAGTGGCGAAAATTCTTTTTGAAACCCCTTAGTTTTTTGGTGTTGTGTTGCAGTACAAATCTCTCCCCCTTCCTCGACCAAAAAACCCCTCCACGGCCATAGCCGTGCCCATGTGTGCGTTGATCCAACTAGTGCTCTTTGTCACGGATCCCTCCCAGAAGTGGCTACCATATGGCCTGAAGTGTTGACTTAGATGCTTCTGAACTCATCTGATCTTTGAGCATCGGCGCACGCGCTAGTGTTAAAATAACCCCAGCGTACGTGCCGGAGGAGACGTGCGCGTCTGATTGAGGTTACTAGGCGTGTGAACGGCGTGATTCAGGATTTAAACGATGTAATCCAGTTATCACGCGCCTATCGATCAAAGGTTCAATGGCATCTTCAATGTATATATAAACGCGTGATCCATGCTCTTCTCATTCTTCTTCTGCTCCTGTTTTCCTACCATGTAATCGTTCTTCTTGTACCGTGTTATCGAACGTATATCGTAGTGTAAAAGGTTGCGTTAGTTCTCTCCGGCGCACAATCGGACATGATCAACCCGAGGAAACAACGGAAGCGCGTACGCACGCCGACACCCGTGAAGGACCTGCTCAAGGCGAACGTGACTCAGGGGAGTCAAGTTTGTGACTCTCTTACACCATGACACAAAATACGCCGTGCATTCTTTGCGTTCCGGTAGCGTCGAATCACAGTTCACTTTCTTTGCAACATTTAGTTTTAATAATAGAATTTCGATGAAATCAAAATAACATTTTCTATTACTAACATAGGTGTACTCGGATCCGTCAGTTGGAGGTAGGGGAGAGGTTACACGTCTAAAATTTTTTTGCCACTATGTGGCTAACACATTTTTCCTGGCTAGGGGGAGGGGGAGTTACAGAGTGGAGCCTTAAAGTTTTTTCCCGAACACGTTTTTTTCGGCTGCCGAGAGGGGTGGCAAAAAAATTTTGCTGAAATAAGACGCAAAATTTGTCTTTCAAATATTTTCTCAGCTTCTCGTCAACCAGAACACAAGCGATTGGGTCCACACTAACTCGACTGTGCATCAGCAGCACCCATACCAACTGAAATACGGCAACAGTATGTGCCATATTTAGCTGATTTTCATCAAAAAGAACACATCGATAACGCCCCAAAGCGATTAATCGTTGTTTCGCTATCGGATTCATTTCGAAATGCAAATAGATGCCGGGCAGTTCAAGTACATTGAAAAGAAAGAATGCCCCATTAATAACCACCAATTTCCATAAACTCTTCTGCAGCACTTTCTGTGATTTGTTGACAAAGAATACGGTAATGCAAAGAATGCTAAAAATGGACAGGAATGATACTCCTGCAGTGATTAGCCAGAAATACTTTCCAATCGTCGCACACTTCTCATCCGTTTCGCAAAAGAAATTCGGCCCAAAATCGGCGGATGTTAATACAAATGCGAACAGAACTCCACAGACCCAAGTTGTGACAATGAAATTGACGCAGAGTTTTCTTGTAACATGAGTTCGATAAAGAAGAGGCTTTGTCACGGCGAGCAACTTGAGCGATGAAACTGAAATATTGGTTGCAAAATTTGCATAGTACAAAAAATACCCACTTGACATAATGATAAACGAGAAAACAGTGGGTAACGGAATCGAAAAAATAAACGTCAAATACAATACAGTAACTAATATGGAAGCAATGCAATCACAAGTTGCTCGATTTAGTAGAAAATAGTACAACTGATACGGAAGAATACCAGAACGAAAGTTGCGCAACACAACATTGAAAAAGATAATGTTTATCATCAGGCCAGTTAGAAGAAGCCCCAAGACAAGAAAGCTCATAATCTCGTCCAGTTTGATGACGGACTGGTAATGATCAAGAAAATATTGCACATCATGAGCCGAAGCAGGGGTGCCATTTGTAAAACTGCAATTAACGAATAACGCGAATCGATTATTCAAGCTTGAAATATCTAAGCTGGCGATTTCATGAAAAGTTGCCATATGTTTGATATGTGAAATATCCAGATAGGCCATTGATTTGGTTTCGCTCTTCAAAATATCAGCTGAACGAAGCAATAATACTGATGCATAAATTGAGGAACGTTCCTGACGGATAAATCGCTTCAGTTAAGTATGCTTGGTAAATTTCGTTTAAAGCCAAGAGCTGCACTGCAAGTCAGGAACTAGTCCGTTGAAATAAGCTCATTTCGTTGCAGACATTTCAGAGAACTGAACACGTCAATACGTCACTCTAAATGAGACGGAGGGGGCAAAAATTCATATGTACGTTACGTATTACCGTCAAGCCGTCGGCGTCAAATCAGTGCCGACAGATTTGCAGCTAGGAGCCGAAAAAAGCCTGTTTGCTATTTGCTGTTTGCTGTTTGCTTTTCGCAGAAAATTTTACGTTATTAACAGTTAAGATTTGTAAATGTGTGTCTGTCAGATATTTCTTTTATTTGCCGGCAGGACCAGAAGTGGGCATGGGGGATATAGAGGGGGTACGTACCTCCAGATGGGTCTGTACCTCTTCGCTGCCTGGTCTGGGAGGGTACAAAAAATCAGCAATACAATGGTCTCTCCCCCCTTGTATTACTCAAGGTCTTAAAACTGGTGAGCATATTTTTTGCACTAGATAGAATTGAGAAAACATTTTGTAGCCCCACAGGCGCAAACATGTACCCCCTAGGCGCCAACATGTACCTCCCCCCGGACTCTGGGCAGGACGAATTCACAAATACGAACACGGTATACTTCTGATGAACAATATATACTGTAAATCATTTGTACTCCGCTTACCTTCACCTGGAGGGTTAGGTATGGTATGGTTATCAAATCAATGTTCGCTTTCACAAATCAACCTAACAAGTAAAGTATGGTGTGTGGGTTCATTCACCCAGTCATAGCCATATTGAGATAATTTGTGCAAGCAATTTTGATGAACGGGTCACCACTGTAAGTCGGACTCGGTCATCCCCCAGATTTCACATCATCATGAAGTAATTGAAGAAATGATCAAAAATTTCGTCTGCTGTACTAAAAAGCTTCAAATTTTGCACGTATTTTTTATTCTTTTCATTCTCATAAACTAACATCTACTGTTACAGTAAACCAATAGGGCAGAACAGTATCAAGGCTGCATGACAACTCGCGACACGACAATTTGCGACATGACTACTCACAGGATTGTAATTTGGCCTGAAATTTTTTAAATTGCCCAATTTCTTTGTCACAGTGAACAGCAATGCTTTGCCAACAAACTGACAAAAATTTAGCCCAATGTGTGAGCATTTTTCAAAAATAAACTGATGTAGAAACATTTCTTCCATTGATTTGAAAACTTATTTCTAATATTTCAACCAAAACTGCTCACACATTGGGCTAAAATTTTGTCAGTTTGCTGGCGAAGCATTGCTGTTCACTGTTACAAAGAAATTGGGCCAAGTTACAATCCCGTGAGTAGTCATGTCGCGAGTTGTCCTGTCGCGAGTTGACGGAAAAAAATCATGTCGCGAATTGTCGTGTCGCGAGTTGTCCGAATCCCCAATTTGACGTCTGCGCAAAGACACAGCCGCCTCCTTGCGAACGACTTTTGTTCAGTATGAGCATGATGGCATAGCTGTATCCAGGGGGAGTTAAGGGGAAATTTTTTTTTGAATTTTTGAATTTCGCGGGCAAAATCCCATCAGGAAAATACGGTACCTACCCCATCCCCCTGGCTTCGGACCCCAGCGACAGTTATGCATGATGGAGCCTCGCTATCTTCGGCGTGTAAAATGATGGCTTATTATGCGGGTATTTGCAAATCACAGTTTAATTATAAAATCCGTGAAATAGTATTCAGAACCAACTGATTTAAAAAGATGCGATATTCCTATTTTTGATACACTAACGTCGTCATTTTAGTTTATCAGAAACATTGATTCTGATACAGGATAAATTTTCCGCTTGCGGCTGCAGAACTTTGCGTTGCTGTTAGTGCTGGGAACAGGAAACAGTTCTGGCCATTAATATATGAAATGATTGTAGAGAAAGCATAGGAACGGCAGAGTGGCTGAAGAAGGCCAAGCAAGCAAAGTGCCTGACAATGGTTGTGGTTTTGAACGCTGACCGCTTTTGTGGGTCCTCCGATAGTCGTTGGATCCATGTTTGACGCTTTCACCGGCCACAAACACGGCTCTAGAAGAGATACAGATACTCATAGGTGTGGGTATAGCTGAGGTCGGCGACCAGAGGAAGGGGGTTATGAGGAGAGCGGTGGGTACAGTACTCTTCAAAAATTTGGCGCTAAGTTCAAAATTTTTCAAAAGATGAAGTAGTCTTCTTTCTTGAAATAACAACGAACAAAAGACTTGCATTTTGCGAATTAAATATGAATATTCCAAATTTGCCAAAACAAAATCATGCTGCCTGCCGCTGTCAATCGATACCAACTACCACGAATTTTTGCAAGTAAGGTTGGAGTTATTGTATGATCGGCGCGCAGTAAACGACATACTTGAAGCGGCGCAGTCAAGGTCGATCAGAAACCACTGTGATCCGTTTTGCATAACAACCGGCAAATCGATTTTTCCATGCAAAACACATCCGCTATTGGCTCCTGCAAAATTAGAATAGTTCATTAGAACCGGTAATGGTGCGACAACTAAAACTGAATTTTTTCTTTGTTAAAAGAGAACAATTATTATCACTGCTTACCCTTCCAAACAAATCCTTTGCATGTGAAATTCGTCTCTGTTGCACACTTCACAGCGCAGTCGGAAACGCCAGCATATACTTTGTATTTCTGAGGTACCGAACTCAAGTGAACGCGAGGATCGACGCCCATAATTGAACAGGAACCTAATTTAAGCAAATTACTTCATGAATTTTTCATGCTTTAAATAGTATTCTTTAAATCACTAACTTGGTTGCGGTGGTGCTGTTGTTGTCGGTATCTTTGTTGTTGAGGTTGTCGAATATGTTGTGGTTGTGGTTGTAGTAGGTTTTGTGGTCGTAGTCATCGATGTTGTTGTTGTTGGTTTTGTCGTTGTGGTCGTTGTTGGTGTTGTAGTTGTGATTGTTGTGGGCGTAGCGGTTTCGGTTGTTGTTGGAGTTGTAAAAGTGGTTGAAATTTTTGGTGTTGTTGTTGTAGTTGAAGTTGAAGTTGTCGTGGTTGATGTTGTTGAAGTGGTTGAGGTTGGGCAAAACGAGTCTGAAAGATTCGAAAATTTCTTGACATACAGTATACAGTCAACTGTAAGAATCTTGCCAAAATGTTCGTAATAAATAAAAAAGGTTCCTTAAAAGAATAGTTTGTTATTTGAAGAATGCTCATATATTTGTTCATGTAGAACTCCTATACCGTATTTTAAGAAATAGTAGCCCATGGGCTACTATTATTTCAACCTCCCTGGACCGTGGGCTACTATTTCTGCGTGGGCTACTATTTCTGCGTGGTTTACTATTATTTCAACCTCCTCATGAACAAATATTGGCGTGAAAAATTGATGAAAAATCGAAATTTTTCGAACAATTAAGACAATAATTACATCCATTGATCTGTTTTTCAATGCAAAAAAGGAACGAAAAAAATACCCGCATTGCTCACCTTTATCTGCATACCAGACCCACTGAACATCGATTCTCGGGTAACTTTATCTTTGTCCAGCACTGAAAATAGTAGCCCATGGGTTACTATTTCTGCGTGGGCTACTATTGTTTCAAACCCTCTGGACCATGGGCTACTATTTTGGCGTGGGCTACTATTTCTTAAAATACGGTATTTGCTTGTATTTTGAAAAGAGTTTATGGTTCATTTTAAAAGAAAATTTTGTTCGTAAATTACAATGGTAATGTTATGAAGTTTTTTCTTTTTCTCTGGTGCATTAAATATGAGATAACCTTCGACTAACGTGTATGTGTATAAGAGTAACAAGCGTAGATTGTGAAAGGGCGGTTGTTTCCTTGAAGAACATTTTGTACACCAGAACATTTGATATCAGTGGAAGTGATCAAATTGTAGGTGCTACCAGAGTTTATAACGTTTTGAAAATTCGTGGAATCGTCCATTTGAAATTCCAAGTAACAAGAATCGCCGGAACCTAAAAGAATTTCATATTTTTTAAGCCAGTGATGAGTCGAGGTCGACCGCAATTGACCCCGACCCCGCATGACTTGGCGGAGTCGACCCCAAAAATTTTGAAAAAACGACCCCGACTCCGACTTCCACACTTCGACACTTCCAGACTCGGTAAAGTAAAGTAAAATGTTTACAGTTGCTATGTAACCAGTGCCGTGTTCCCTAGCAACAGACGACACGCCTATCGCACTCCTGCCTGACTGTCAGATTTACGTCTGACGCCTGGTGGCGGGCGCGTAAAACAGAATCAGCACTGAAAACGTGGGGCACCGTGGGGCACGAAAAACGGTCACACTGCAAGAATGCATTGCTACCGTACTTCAAGCAGGCCACTAATATCAATTTCAGTTTTACTTCTGAGTTTACCAAGTGTCTAACTCAGTAAACTTCTATGAGACTCGGTAAAAGTAAAGCAAAGTAAAAATTCCGTCTTAGATTCAGTAAAAGTAAAGACTCAGTAAACTGCAAAACACTCAGTCAGTATACTCGGTAAAGTAAAGTAAAAGTATACCGCGACAACACTGCTTGGCGGAGTTGACCTCGACCCCGACCCCGACTCCGCCAAAAACGTTGACCCGGACCTGACCCCACAGCTCACTGCGGGGTTGACCCCAACCCCGACGCCGACCACACAGATTAATTCAACCCCACAGGTCAAGTGAAGTCAAGTGCTCGTCAGTCGTTGCTGATCAAATTTTTCGGACACTCAACATGACTTCAAACACTTTGCATGGCAGATATTCACAAGTTTTTTATGTTTTTTGTTTCTCAATTGCGGTTCATTAATAAGCGTAATCAGAATCACCACACAACAGCTCAATTTTCGTATATGCATGTTCGAGTGTCCATGTTCGAGCCTATGTTAATATGATTGATTAAAATTGAAATACCGTACCCGCTTGACACTGACAGGTCATCTTGTAACCGGTACCACTGTTCACGATGGAGACATTACCGAACGTCACACAGCATCCTGCTTCACTCCCACCATTATATGAAGCGATGTAAGTGCTCATTTCTTGGTCTGTGATTTGTCTAATGGTCTCGGAACATTTTGTTGTCAAAACACCCGGAGAAGTTGCGGTGCATGTGGATGAAGGCGATGAATATGAAATTGTTATCGTCACTGAAAAAAATCAAAAAACTCAGTCTTGTGTACGTTAGATTACGTGCGTTATAACGTTCAAAATTTATGACATCACCTTATTTGGGTATCTTCCCTCAAGAACTGCATGTACAATGAAGATATTAAACAACTATATTATAGATTATTTCTCCTCCGCGAATGCAAGTAGCATTAGAAATGGCATGAACACTCTGTTTTTCAACAATTGTGGGTACTCTGACTAGGATTCCAGGCTGAGGAAAGGCTGTGGAGTTAGCTGATCAGTTTTGCTCGGATTCGAGGGGGAGAGAGGGGGTAGGGGTAGATCCATGGTCAGCCTGTCAACCTCCCTAACCTGTAGCCAGTAGTTAATATAGTCATTGGTTTCTCTATTTCAGCGCTTACCCCGTACCTTTAATGAAGCAAGGGTTGACTATAGGTGTTTTCTGGTCAAAATATGGGGGGTTAATATGGAAAATATCGAAAAAGTCAAGGGGAATTAACTTACCGTACACCAAAAATTCCAGCGAGAATTCAAATTTCGGTACTGAAAATTGGATTTTTTCGAGCCAAATACCGTAATATTTGTTCCGGCTGGAGAGGGGAGTTTACAAAGCCCCGCCTATTTTGGACAGGGTTGGGGAAGTTGATACCCCTTCCCAAAACTGCCCACCTCAAAACACCTATGTGGTTGACCCATGGCTAGCTGGTCAACTTCCCTAATCTGCAGACAGTTAGTATAGTCATTGGCTCGGGTTTCTCTATTCCAGCGCTTACTCCGTACCTTTAATGGAAGCGATTAAGAGCAGCTGCAGAAAGAAATTTTCTCGATTCATAAACATATTCTCGTGATAGTTAAATTAAATGTCTGTAGTCAGTCGTTACAAATTCCTTGTGCCCGTGTGAATTTCGGAGGTGTGAAAATGGTCGCTTAGTGAACAGTACCAGACGGCTACCACTTGAACAATTACGAGATTGAGAGCAGTAGCGACAGTGAAGTAAAAAACACGCACAATATGATGATATTGGTGAATATCAGGTAATAAACCGCTGAAGCGTTCGCTTTAGTCCAAAAAATAATCTGGTGCTGGTTCTGTGGTTTTTGTACTCTAGCAATTACGTCATTTGCTTTCATCGACTGAGATCGAAAACCAACGATCTGTATGCAGAGTGCGCTATAAGTCCTGATACACTTTTTCAAACGGTAGGTAATGATGTGCAGGTAATTGGCAATTAGTCCCACATACTGGGTGGGGCAAAAAACTGTCATATTTTGTTTTTGCTTATATCTCGTCAATCGCTCAACCAAATTGCACGAAATTTAAACTGAAGACACATCTATTAGTTCTAAATGTTGTGTAAAAAATTCAGAAAGATCGGTTTTTCTAACTCTCTTACCGACCGTTTGCGTAAAAAAATGAGAATTTCCGGTTTATCGTGAAGGTGTATCCGTTTTGATTGCTTTTTACTTTTTCAGATTAGCACCAATTTAAACAAAATTTTAGCTCAAGCTTGAATAGAACGATGAGTTTTATTGTACCAATTTTCATTGAGCTCTGATTCACCAATTACGGGTTATGCAGGCCAATGTTCACCTGGTTGGCCAATACTGACCCATGGAGAATTTTCACTTTAAAAAAAAATGTGAAAATGTAGACTTTTCTGCTTAATTTTAAATTTCTGTTGCCAGATTCGTGATCAGCATTAAAAAATGAGTGAGAAAAAGTTTCAATTTATCTTTTTTTGGGAAACTGGAAATTTACCAAGGTTTCAATATTGGCCGACCAGGTGAGCATTGGCCTGCACAGCCCGTGACTAGTGAATCAGAGCTCAATGAAAATTGGTACAATAAAACTCATCGTTCTACTCTACCTTGTGCTAAAATTTTGTTTTAATTGGTGCTAATCTGAAAAAGTTACAAGCAATGAAAACGGAATCAGAATTTTCATTCTTATTACCGCACTGAGCGGTCCTGCCCATATTCGCTCTGTGTACTATCTTTTGTAGGACGCGCGAGAGCTCGGTACTCGTAATGGGTCCGTCCAAATAACCTCACTACACTAATCCAAGCGGTCAGGGTCAATCAGGGATGACCTGCGGTTGACATGTTAATTAGCTCGAGAGAAGAGAAGGAACCGTTTCTGTCTGTCAATTATCACGACAATTTTATTGCAAATGCCTGCGACCTTAATCCTGCTGAAATCTTTCTGTAGAATTTTCAATCTTTTGGTGTACTTTTGATGGTGACCAGACTGATAATTGACAGACAGAAACGGTTCCTTCTCTTCTCTCGTACAACGAGCTAATTAACGTGTCAACCGCAGGTCATCCCTGATTGAAAATTTCGAAAATTGGCCAAAGGTTTCACTATGGAGAAAAACAGCCCAATTTTCCACATTAAACTACAATCGCTGGGGCGACTAAGCTGAAATGAATATCCATTTCGTTACTTTGGGAAGAAGCCCTCTCTCTAGGAATAATATGGGGCCAAAACTCCACTTCAAGTTTGGGTAGTTTCCTTGTCCAAGAGCAGTGTATGCTCGGATTTAGCGAAATCTGCGACGATCTTTGCGAAAGATGTCCGCCCATATAGAAATCAGCGACACGTCACTGCGTCACTCTCACAGAAGACGCAAAGTTCACTTTCTGAACACCGCTATTCGCAAGTCACCCAAAACCCGTTACGGTCTCGTATAAAATGAGAAAGTCTTGTTGACAGATGAAAATATTTTCACAATTGAAGAAAAAACTAATGCGCAGAATGACAGAATCCTGATCAAGAACACTGCAACTATCCCTGGAGACCTTCACTTTGTCGAACGAAATCATCATCCATCTTTAGTGATGGTCTGTGCTGATATCTCCAGAAATCACCATACTGTACTCGTTTTCGTACCTTTGTGTCGAAATAAACACTGCCGCCCATGTCGGCCGAAAACTGTTCGAAAACGGGCCGGCGGTCACACGGCTCGGCTCCAGTGTTTAACATGTTTAAACCGCATCGCAAGTTTTTTTGAAACCGCAACCGCATCTCAAATCGCAGACGCTATTCAAACCGCACCGCACACCGCACCGCATACCGCACCGCAAATTTTTTTCAAACCGCAACTGAACCGCAAACCCTTGGGGTCGACGCTGCTCGCCCAGAAGGTAAAGGCCCCCCTTTATCATTTTTTCGGACCTTCGACGGTCATCCAAACCGCACCGCAAATCGCGGTTTGTGGTGCGGTGTGGTCTAAACCGCGGTGCGGTTCAAAGATGTTCAAGACTGCTCGGCTCACGCAGGATTGGCTGCGTCGCGAAACGCCAGATTTTTGGGACAAAGATTTTTGGCCTCCGCCGCGTCCCGACCTAAATCCCATGGACTATTCTGTTTGGGGGACCTTAGAGAAGGTCTGTGCTACAAAGCACACTAGTTTTGAATCGCTGAAAATGTCTCTGAAAAGAGCATGGCGAGAAATTCCGCAGGAGTTCTTTCGTAACGCCATCGATTCATTCTCCGATCGAATCAATCGTGTAATTTAGACCCGAGGCGGTTACATCGAATGATTTTTTGTGATGAGTATTGCCATGATGTTTTTTTATCTATGTTCAAAATTTTATTAAAATACAGTTGATGGTTGAAAAGTTGTGAGCTCTCAAAGTTGTATCAGGACTTATGATGCACTCTGTAATAATGAATGAAAACCGGAAAGTGTCGTAAAAATGCTCGTTAGCGATTGGAACCGGAAGCGCCGCCACAGACATGCCTAGCCTGGCAGATCCGTCTAGTCTGGCGAGAGAAAAAATCTGATCGTTGCCGAAGCAAACTCTTCCCCAACTTTAAATTTACAGTTGTGTGCATATCATACCGAATTTATCAGCTTTCCTTTTGCAAATGGCTCTGTTGTGAAAAATCACAAAAAATCAACATTGATTTAATTCTAACTTTGTTATTTCTAGCTTTTTAATTCCTAACTTTCTAACAAGTCATGATCGGCATGAAATTATTGATTCGTAAAAGTGAGAGTTTCATTAGTTGAGGTACGTTTTCTGAGGTTTTAGTATGTCCTATTTTGGATCACAAAGTTCTTCGCATCAAGAACATTGATTTTGATAAAGAGTGAATTTTCCAGATGCAGCTCCCGACAATTCTGTTTTTGTCAATGGTGGGAATAGGTAGCAGCTGTAGACATTTTTGTAGAACGGATCAGTGGAGATGACATAGGCGCAACACAACGGCTGCAAAACAGCAAGCAAACAGAGCGCCTGGCATTGGTTGTGATTTTGAACGTTTTCTGTCTTTTTTGGGGCTGCGATTGATGTCGGATCAATGTTGTTCGCTTTCACTGGCCAGTAGCACGGTGCTGAAAGGTGTTATTCTTTCAATAGTTCCGGTAATATACCGTATTTTAAGAAATGGTAACACTGTATTACTATTGCTTCAACCCTTCTCTACCCTGTGTTACTGTTTCTGCGTGTGTTACTATAACTTTAAACCTTCCCTGAGCCAATGTCAACATCAAAAAGTCAAGAAAATAGCCAGACATTTGGAGAACAATTCGCGAAAACAGTTAAAATGAGACTAAATATGGTTACTAAATCCCTGATATATTAAAATGACAATGTTAATGAAACCATAAAGTGCATACTGTACCCATTTTACCCTAAATTTGGGGTAATTTTACTATTCCCAGTATGGAACATAGTCACCCATCTGTAGTTGTGGTGGTTGCTGGGGTTGTAGTAGTGGTTGTTGTAGGTGTTGTAGTTATGGTTGTTGTTGGAGTGCTTGTTGTGCTCATTGTTGTAGGCGTTGTTGTTGTTGTGGTTGTTGTAGTAGGTGTTGTAGTTGTGGTTGTTGTTGGAGTGCTTGTTGTGCTCATTGTTGTAGGCGTTGTTGTTGTTGTGGTTGTTGTAGTAGGTGTTGTA
>JAQGCX010000931.1:0-13104 GCA_034700205.1 Plectus parietinus | reverse complement strand
GGTGTGGTCCTTGGTGAGGTAATATCGATCAACAACTAACTACTTTATCAGATGTGAAAATTTTTTGTCAGAGGAGAGCAGTGGCGAATTAAAGTGGAAGCACACTAAGCACGTGCTTAGGCCCCCACCCCCTGGAAGGGCCCCCGGGGCCCTCAAGAGGCCCCTAAGGACCGAAAAAAAATGTTTTCGCCACGTAGTGGTGGAAATTTTTTTCTGGTGATCTTTTTTTGGTCACCAGACCTCGGTTGCCCGAAAATTTTGATACCCATTTCTAAAATGCTTAGGCCCCCGAACCCCCCTTAATCCGCTACTGGAGGAGAGGGTCAAACGTCCCTATTGTATCTACACACAACCGGCATTTTCTGAATAAGAGACGGAAAAATGTTTTTCGGGTGAAGCCTGAAAAATGTGAAGCTCCGAAAAACATTTTTTCGTCTCTTATTCAGAAAATCCCGGTTGTGTGTAGATACAATAGGGCCGCTTTGGTACTCAAAACATAAATTCAAATAAGAGAATCCCCTGTCCCTTATTTGGGGGTCTCTCTTATTCGAAAAATCCTGTGACTACTGAAGTATTCCCACAGAAATTCGCGATCAATTCGTGAACTTCAATTCTGTTACAACTTCAGCACTTTAAAATTTCTTTCTCCCCGTTTAGACGTCAGTACACCCCAAAACGTTTTCGTGCGATTGGATAAAATGTTGCCGTCGAATACACAGTCATTCTACCGCTACAATGGTTCGCTGACGACGCCCCCTTGCAGTGAGGTTGCCATTTGGACAATTTTCACTAATACGCGCACCACTACCGATGCTCAGGTTCGTACACACTTCAATTAAAATGCAGATACGGTATTCAATAAAGTCGAATTTCATTGCGATTGTTTTTAGTTGGAAGACCTGCGCAAACATTTCACACAGGTGGGTAACTTTCTGGAGATGAATCATCGAAACCCAATAAATCCTCTGGACAGCCTGAACGGTCGTAATGTGTTGCTGAACAAATAACAACTGTTTGCGCAATGCTGAAGAAAATTGGTTTTGTGAACGCTGTTCTATAACGCTGTTTAATGCTCTTTGGTGTATGATGGACCGGTGGTTCTATTATTGTATCGCTTCACTGAATATAAGACATTGGAATTCGGCGAGATAAGCAAATGCGCCTGTTTATCTGGTTTAAATTGTATCGGCGACGTGGTCCAGGTGACAGGAATAAATTCTGCTTTCCTTTGCTAAATTAAAGAGACAGCAGCGAAACAAAACAAAGCTTACAGTGCACAGGTTTCCCCCCAATCTTGTTTATACACAAAGCGATGTTCCTTTATCAAGGCAATACCGTACTCGTAACTAACCACCAATGATCTCTCCATTTCAATCATTTCACATTCAAGCTTCAATTTTTGAATCACATTTAATCAAAGCCTTTTTTATTTGTAGTTGTTGCTCTTTCTCATTCAGCGATGGCAAATTAAAGTCGGAATTCGTAGCATAAAAACCTTGTGGAATAATTGAAAATAAATGCAAATGAAAGAAGAAGAAGATGGAACTATGTCACTGGATCATTTAGTTATGAAACAGTGCGTTTCTCTTATGAAACAAAAGTTATCAAGGGACTTGGCTCATAAATTAGTCTGCCGACAGTTCTCGACTCTTCTTCAAGCCGAATATTCCAGTCTCAACAATGTTTCATTAGAACTCGAGGCAAATTATTCTCTAAAATCTTTTGAACTTATTCTATCATGTCCTCGATGGATTGAAAATGCCACCATAAAAGTACCTGAAAGCGAACTAAACGACGCACTTTCTCACATATTCACTCTATTCAAACAATTCCATTCTCTGAAATTCGATTATATTGACGACTGGAAAGAAGATACCTCTGTTGAGATAGTTACAAATATAATTCTGAACGAAAAGTACCGTCCAGTCAAAGTGAAATGTCTGGAAATCTGGTTACCTGACGACCAAACAGTTTACAACCTTATCACTGCTCTTTCATCACTTCTCAGAGAGCTGATTATTAGAGCTGACGATTCATTCTCGAATGCGCATGAGCTCTGCCGTGTCATTTCTACTTGTATTCATCTTCAAAAACTGGAAGTGGCTTACATGAAAGGAGGCTCTTGTCCTGAATTTCGCGATTGTGTTATGTCGCTGAAGAATCTCAAGCAATTTGAGTTTGATGGCAATATCGACGTTAACTGGCTTTCTTACGTTTTTAACGACAATTCCAATTTATGTCTACTAAATACATATCGTATTGGTGAAATCAGTCCGACACTTTTATGTGACTCAGCAATGCAAACAATCGTTCGCAGGTCAGTTATAGTTTTCTTTTATGATGTGACCAGAGAATTTTTACGTTACAACGTTATTTACAAAGGAACTGAAAGAATGATCAGCTGAAGAATGAAATTTCGGTTCATTCCATGTACCGTCAGTTCCGATTTGTCTATTACTTTAAAATTTCTTGTTTGACGCACTTCTGCGACTTATTTTCAGCTCAAAAAGATGTTTAGAAAGTTACCAAAAACTAAAACTCACGATTGTGCATGGTTTATATGTAAAGTTTGATTTTTGCTTTTTGGATGCTAAAACAGTTTTTAATTTCTTTTTTCATTCAGCTAATTCGGTTAATAATTCACAGTTGCAATTCACTTCATAATGCAGTGCGATTTCAAATATGTTGTTGCAAAGTTATAGTGGTGGCCTTCGTCTGAACGTTTTACGCTCATACATTTCATTCCACGAGTTCCTGCAGTTGTTCGTTTTTGTTGGAACTTTTCTATTATTTCAGGTTACGAGCTGTTGGAATTTATGGCGGAGGCTTCATGGATATCCTGAATGATATGACGATGAAGAATCAGTTTCGTCAGATTTTATCCCGAGTGACAGGATATGTCGTGGTAAGTGTATGTTTGTCATTAACCATCCAGCACACTGACCAACTGCTTGGTCAGGCTGAGTCTGAGTGAGGAGGGATATTGGGCTGCGCAGGGTTTCGAAGGCAGAGGCATTATTATGTAGGGGCAGGGCCGGATTATAAATGGGCCACATGGGTCACGTGGCCCAGGGCCCCCGGTTTACAGTCACTTAAGGGGGGCCCCCCGACGTCACTCATAAACCAAAGCTGCAAAGTTATGTTGAAAAATTTGCCTTCAACTGTACAAAAGTTCAAAAAATTTTCCGCTGCCATTGAAAAACACCAAAATTTTGCCTTCCGCAGCAAAAATGTACAAAAAATTTTGTCTGAGGCGCTGAAAATTGGGGGTACGTTAAGGGGCCCCCATAAAATTTGTGGCCCAGGGCCCCCCGTACTCTAAATCCAGGCCTGGGTAGGGGGGCAGGGGCACTTGTCCCACTCGCTCGGAACTTCAGAAATGAGACACGAAAGAAAGATCTGCCATTTCTTTGTCCGTTTTCCCAGCCCTCCAAAAAAAGAGAAGGGTATGCTTTATTGCTTACCGTACTTCTATGAGTAAAATGTGCCTCCTTCGGTCCGATACTGGCTTTGCGCCTGTTCGAAGGCTAAAATTTGAAGTTCTTGAACATGTTGTTACAATGGTGCAGATATCCACGTAGGGGACCTATTCGAATTGCTACCTTCCTCCTACTGGTACAGTGAACTCTTCATATCACGGACACAGCGGGACCGTCAAATTCTGTCCGCCATACGTAGTTGTCCACTTTATGTTCTTGATTTCTCGGAATTGAACCGAACCGCCAAAAAATTTCTTGGAACCGGAATGGAACCACCAAATTTTTTTATCGTCATGCTTAGGACCAACCATCAAAAAAATTATCGCTTATAGAAATGTCTGATTATTTGAATTTGGGACTAAATAACTTTGAAATTTTGTTGTTTTTGTTGTTAACTTTGCGTTTCCAGCCTTATAAAACTAAAATTTCCGGAACCGAACCGTTAACAAACTCTGTAGAACTGAATCGAAATAATTTCTGAAACCGGAACCAAACCGAACCGTCAAATAAATTTCTGGAACTGCGCGAACCAAACTGCCGGTTCAGTTTGGTTGAAAACTGGACCAAAAAATGCTGTTCGTTAGAGCTTTTCTTCTGCTTGCAATTGGATTCTGTTTCATTTCAATTAGGCTCTTCGTTTTTGTTATGCATTCTTGGTGAGATCGGCTTAACTATGGGACTGATGACGTCATGCTCACAGTTACGCCGGTCTCACCAAGAATGCATAACAAAAACGAAGTTTATAATTACGCAGGTCAGTTAAGTATTTAGATCAAGCTGTCAGAGGGTTATCTCTAGTTTGTCATACCACCATCTATCTTCCTCCTAGTCCTGCCGTTGCTCGCATAGTCACTGACTTCATGCCAAATATCCGAGAAAAAGTATGAAAATTTTGGGTACGTGGGGCGACGTTTATTGGCGGTAAATAAAATGGATTATGATCATTTTTAGGTCCGATTGATGGTCGAAGACGGAGCACTCGTAGGAGCAGCTTATCCAACACAATTGAATATTACTGAAGTAATCCAGACTTGGTTAGAACTTTCAAATTCAGCATCGAAGCGAATACATCTTCGATGTTGTCGCGTTTTCGACCAAAATCTTCTTTACGACCAGTTCTTCGACGATGTGAATAACGCGATCGAAGTACTTTTGTGGACGAAAGAGTTCGCTTGTCTCACTGTGATGCGTTCAAACAAGCGAGTGGTTTTGTGTTTTAAAAATGCGAAAGTCACTCTCAGTGTTTGAAGACCTTGACTGTGATAAACGAGAGATGTCGTGAATTGTGATGATTTGTGTACTGCGAATAATATTGTTTTTCACGAAGTATTGAATAAAATTATTGAGGCGAAAATTAAAAGTGGTGTATACGATTGATGAGATTTGGCGGGATACAGGTCTTCCCCCCCCGGTTGCAGGTATGCCTCCCCCCTAGCTACGCCCCTGGATTGTACCACTTCCACTTCCATTACATTCATCTGAGGTATTCTTTCCTTTGCAGCTACATTTTGTGTATCAGAAGTCCACCTACACTACTGATCAGGCTAATTCAATGTGTGATGGCATGGCAGTTCTCGCGGTTCTCTCTTCGAACTAAGTGATACTGGCGGCTCTGCTCTCTCGCAAATGCAGACCGCCTATAACAGCATCGACAGTTGGAGTAAGTACGGTCATTGATGAGGAAATATTGATCAGCAACAAATACTTTACTGGATGAAAGAATTTTTAGTCAGAGGAGAGGGTTACGTCCCTATCGAAATCCCAGGCGTATCTAGACGCACCTGAATTTTACAAAAGTTATGACCCCAAAGTATTCCCACAGAAATTCGCATCTTTTCGTGACACTGCTATTCCATTGCACTTCACAATTTCTTTTATAGATACGTTGGTCCAGGTCGGAATCGGTCCCGGTCCAGTAATCGATCCAGCCAATTTTAATTTAATCGGTCCCGGTCTAGATGGCGCTTGCACCGATTAATTCGGTCCCGGTCCCGGCTCACGGACCGATTATTTAACCAAAAGAATTGGTCCTGGTCCAGTGATCGGTCCACGAAAATGACCTTGGTTCGGTCCCGGTCCCGGTGCATCGACCACAAAATTAATCGGTGCACCGACATTTTCAGTCCCGGTCCCGGTGCACCGACCACATCTATAATTTCTTTGTCCCCATTTAGACGCTAGTACACCACAAAACGTATTTGTACGATTGGACAAAATGCTGCCGTCGAATACACAGTCATTTTATCGCAATAATGGTCACTGACGACGCCCCCGTGCAGTGAGGTGGTCATCTGGACAGTTTTCACTGCAACGCGCACCACTACCCATTCTCAGGTTTGTACACACTTCCATTCAACTGCAGATACGGTATGCAAAATAAGTCGAATTTCATTGCAATTGTACTTTTAGTTGGCAGACCTGCGCAAACATGTCACATAGGAGGGTAAAGATCTGAAAATGAATCATCGAAACCCAGTGAATCCTGCAGACAGCCTGAACGGTCGTACTGTGTTGCTGAACCGTGAAATAACGGACTGTCGGTGCAGTGCTGCAGAGGTTGAAAACGCGAAATTTTTTTCCTGCAGTGGTTGAAAATGCAAAAAATTTTCCCTCCGGCGGAACATAGGGCGGCCCCCTCAAGAAAAAAGGTCCAGGGCTCCCCGAACCCTTAAGCCGGTCCTGCTCACAGGGTACTCGAATTCGACGAGAGAGGCAAATGCGCTAATTTTTCTCGTTTAAATTGTATTGGCGACGTGATGAAGGGGACAAGAATAAATTCTGTTGAACTGATAAGACAGCAGCGAAACTCATTGGAAACAAAGCTAAACAGAAAACAGCATCAATCGAATACTAGAATTGTTTCAAAGGCAAATGTGTTAATTAAGTAAAAAGTAAGTAAAAGCCTGAAAGTTAATCTCTGCTTGTGAATTTCCATGTGAACGTTTTTTGGAATAGGTGTGAAAAACTCCAAGCTTTAGCTGCTGCTACAGCATTGTTTAGTCGATAAAAATACCGTTTTGTACTATTCATTGCTTCATTGTGAGCATCGAAAGTGTGATTTTTGACTCCTGACCGTGAAATCCGTTCATTGCGAACTACAATTGGATGGGGGAGGGGGGTAGTGACGGAACAACGTACCGTATATATTCAAATAAGCCCCGCACTCCAATAAGCCCCACATTCTAATAAGCCCCGCGGGGCTTATTAGAAAACACACATAAAACATAGGACACATACGTCATCCATCATCGCCCAAAATTTTTAAAAAGAAATAAGCCCCGCGGGGCTTATTTGAATATATACGGTATCTGTCTTCACAGGATGATTACGGAGGACATCTCAAATATCAGAGGACATCCTATCAGAGGACATCTCAAATACGACCTTGTTTTTAAATCTGGTTACCAACCCCATATTCCACCCCATCTCAAATTCGAATTGGTACCCATGTCTCTGCAACGTCCTCTCCATACTCCATTCAATCCAGTGATCGGATTATGAGTTATTTACTGCAGTTCTGATGGGAATCTGTATGCTCTTTGCAATCGGCAGTCGCCAATCGCCAATCACCAGTGGTCAGTGGATCGCAATGATTCTGAGGCTTTGTGGTCATTAATTCAGCATGCGGAATCGAATTGCAGACTCAAATTATCGAGGGAGTGAATTGATGAACAGATATCACCATACCCACTCAATTTGCTGACGATAAATCGAGGTGAACTATCATTTCCAGTGAGCAGTGCTAGTGTTGGTTATCGAAAATCAGTTGCGCATTGGACAGCTTTCTGCTTCTGCTCCAGTTTGGAAGTGTTATTATTTTTCAAGAACGATAACCTTCGAAAAATGCTGCTCTTTACAGCTTTTCTTCTGCTTGCAATCGGATTCTGTTTCAATTGCGCAGGTCGGTTCACTATTTTGATCATGCTGTCAGAGGGTTATCTTTAGTTTGCCATGCCACCATATGAGAGGTTCTCCGCTAGGGGGGGTCAACCAATTTGGCTGATCGGTAGACATGTAACAACAATACCCAATATCCAATAGCAATACTATTGGTTCTTTTTACTATTGCTATTGCTATTGGGTATTGGGTATTGGGTTTTTGAAAACTGACTATTGCTATTGGGTATTGAGTTTTGACTATTGGGTATTGGGTACTGTTATCTTCTCCTCTACTAACAGCTCTGTCACTGTCAGCTTGATCATTCTCAAATTCTCAATTCTCACAATCAAATTTTTACCTCTGGCAGTCAAAACCGTTCAAAATTTTGCCTCTGGCGGTAAAAAATTGTTCATATTTGTGCCTCCAACGGAATTTTGGAAATTTAAAATCTTTTTTGCACTATTGGGTATTGGGTTCTTACTATTGCTATTGCTATTGGGTATTGGGTATTGGGTTCCATCCACTATTGGATATTGTTACATGTCTAGTTCCTGCCAGTGGTGTGCACAGGTTGAGATTTCGCCGACCTGGCCCGAACCGGCCCGCTAAGCAATATTTTCCGATCCGAGCCCGGCCCGTCAAAGAAATTTCTCCACCCGGACCCGACCCGCTACAAAAAATTGTTAACTCGGGCCGGGTCAAACCCGGCCCGTGCACACCACTGGTACCTGTTGATGTCGGACACTTCTGTTATGTCTGAGTTGGCATATTGTGGAAGGAACCACTGACATCTAAACCACGATTGCCAAACATTTTTTGACCATGATTTTTTAATTTGGACCAATAATGTCCCTGGAATGGAAACTACTTCATTTCTGGTCGCATAAACAGTATTTCGTAGTTGAATGAAGCATCTAAATACGCTTAATTTTCGGTTGCCCCCAAAGGTGTCAGTTTTGTTTCTAACTTTTTCCCAAAACTGCATTCTTGTTGATTGATCTTTGTTCAGCAATTAATTAATGAAGCAAAATATACACTATTTCGTTAAATGCAAATGATCTTATTCGAATTGAGAGTACAGTTTCTTTTGAATTTGGGACATTGGCAATTAGGCGTCCAGATATTACTTTTTCAAAATGACTCCTAAATTTTCACTTCCAAGTGACACAGTTTTTGTTTTTCGCTATATTAAATATAGTCAACATTTTGTACTGGGTAGGGTAAAGAGAAACGGGAAGGTGACACAGCGTAACCTGTTAGGCAAAGAAAATCATAAACCCGTACTATTGTTACAGGATTCAGTGAGTTATTTTTTACACCTCAGCAATACTCAGCGAGTACAAGTTTGTGTCAATGATGCGCCCGAGACAAAATCATTTCATTTGTTTTTTTTCAAGACCAAACCCCAGTTTTCTTCTTTACCGATGGCAAACTTTTGTCTATACATATGTAGCAGATAAAAAGGAGGGCTGAAGTCCCCTCCAAAAAGTTAACCCGCCCCCCCCCCAAATCGCAGCCGAAAGCCCTTTGTTCACCGAATCCCTCAAGGCAGAATTATCTCCCTCGCCTCTGACTGATTCCGGCTATGTCCTGAATACGTAAATTGCCTGTTTCAGGAACGGACTCCAAGTCCAGGAACGAGCAACCAAGGCATGAATGGACGAGAAACAAGTCCCACTGAACCGATCGCCAAACGGTCAACGCTCACCGATTCTTTCGGACACGGCGGGGCTACCACGCGAAGTAGGTTTGATGGATGTTTTCGTTGACTGTAAAAATGGACTTATTTTATTGGGATAATCAGGGGCAGATCATAGTGGATTACAATGATTACATGTATTCAGGCCCCGCAAGCCCTAGTACTGAAGGGGGCCCCCAAGGAGGCTTCCCATAGGGCCCGGGGGCCCCCTTGAAAATTGACTTAGTACAATTGTATTCAGGTCCCCCTCACCCATGATCCGCCCCTGGGGATAATCCTAACACACAAGACAGTGCAATCAATTAACTCAAAAAATTTCAAGCCTGAATCAAATAATTGATACGAAAACATGTCATTGATTCGAATTTTCTTAATCCTTTCATGTCTTCTCTGTAAACCCCCCTTCCTTCCCTCCCAGGATTCGTCATTTCAAGACGATTAAACAATTCTTTCTGTTTCAGGCAACGTTCTGCCTCCTTATCATGAACGCGAGATTCGCAAGGGCGCCCTCTTCCAGGTAATATTGATTGAATTTTGTTTTCTGGTATCTTTCTAATCATTGAATTTTGTTTTTTCGTGTCACTAACGATAAACAAGCAATCGACTTTTTGCAATTGCAATGAAACATTTGTATGTTTGAGATGTCATCTTGTTTGGTTGATTGAATTTGAAAGAATGTTATTCTGATGAGATAGAGTTGGCCCAGAAACTCAGTGATGTTCACGGGCTGGCCCAGAAATTTCGCCGAAAAAGAGCCCGGCCAGGTCAAAAGATAAGACAAACCTATCGCAAGTTGCAAATTAACAAGGTGGCACTGTGCCATAAACGCAAGCAGCACATTATATAAACCATTATTTGACTGATTGACACGTCAATCTTACCGGATCCTTTGCCCCTCTACAGTTTCGATAATTTTGATAATGCTATAGTTAGATAATTTCCGCTGAAAAATCGGCCCGGCCCGGTCAAAATTTTCAGGCCCAGGCCCGGTACTTTCCCTCCGGACCGGTCATGAACACCACTGCTTTCTCTCAGCCGTATGGCATTGCATACCTTTGCATACGTGTCGTATGGCATTGCATACATTGCAAAAACAAAATACCTTTCAGTGTCGCTGCGCCCTTGGGCAAAACAGCCCAACGCCTTTGTAATGACGACAGCTAGTGTTGTAAAGTCATTTCACTCTGTTCCCGCTTTCAGGCGCAAGTGGTTCCGATCGAGGAGTGGGTGCCGGCGCCGCCTTTGGAGCAGGCGGATCAGCCGGAAGAGAAGGAAATCTGCGTGTGGGCACCAGATGAAGGAAAATTATCCGACGCAGACTTGGAAGAGTTTTGCACAATGGCGCGCGCCCAGTACAACTACAATGCCGAACAGGTACTGATACATCGCTTACTCATTGTTGCTTAAATACTGCTTGCACTTCTGAGCAGCTCCATGAATGTGATTCTTATTTTTCGACTTTTCAGAAGCACATGATTCGATATTTCACGGCGAATTCATGAGACGTCAGAAATCATAGGTGTAAATGAGGTTCAAGGCCGGCTATACCCTGCAACCTTACCGTATACTTTTCGTGTCGAGAGTGACGCGCAAAAATTCAAAAAATCTTTAAAAATTTCGCCACTACGTGGCGAAAACGTTTTTTTGGTGAAAGTCTATTTTATCTAGTGCTTGTTCGACTTTTGACCGGGGAGGGGTGGGGTGTAGCCAGTGGTGTGTTCGGGTCGAAAAGTTGGGGGGGAGTTAACATAGCTTTGGCCTAAAAATTTGCATAAAATTACCGTAAATTTATGCAAATTTTTTGGGCCGCCTTCGGCAGGCGAGGGGGGGGGGTTAACAAAATTTTGCCCATTTTGGTCAGGATTGGGGGGGGTTAACCCCCCCCCAAAACACCTATGGGTGTAGCCACTCACACCTGTGTCAGAAATATTATTTGCAGTCAGTCGAGCAACAGATCGCGAATATAATTTTTAAATTGTTCATATAGCTGATCGAGTTGCAAACTAATCCCCAGCCAAGGAAGTGATTAATTCCAATAAAATTTATTTCACAATCATATCAAGTTGATGGAAAACGACATGGCTCATCTGAATCGAAACATAAACATCGTTTGCTTCAGGCGCTGGGCATTCTGCACTGGCACAACTACAATGTAGACAAGTCGTTGTCGGATATGGGCAGCTACAGTCCCTACGCGGAGGAATGGCCCACCGAGGACAAAGTGCTGTTCGAGCAGGCGTACATCAACTACGGCAAAAACTTCGCCAAAATCCGCCAACTGGTAAGAAATGTTTTGTTGCTTTGCTTTGTGCAAGAATCAGCTGCATCTTTCTACTGAATTTTAATTTAATCACTATGCCTCCGTCAAATTAGCGAGTTATGAAATTCCTGCTTTCATATCACAATTGTGAAGCATTATATTTGTAACCAACATTGTGCAGTCACCATCTTCTTTTTAGTTTGTTTACAAAGTAATCCCGTGTCAGTAATGAGCAAAATTTAATAACATCTGTAATTTATGTAAATGGCGAAGCATCGCGATCTATCTCGTTTGGGAATCTTGTGCAATTTTTAATCATGATGCTTTGGTTTTGCAGACTTAAAATCAAAGCACAAGTAACAATTTAATGTGTTCGCTGATTGCGCGATAAGCCTAGGTGACATCATCATTAGTCAAAAAAGCAGGGTTATTTGTTCCAAATGCGTAACATCAATTAATCTGTTTTCAGATACCGCACAAACCGCTTTCGGCGTTGGTGGATTACTACTACTTGTGGAAGAAGACGCGAGGTTACTCGAGCTACATGGAGCGCGACCGGGACAGCGACGAATAGTAAGCGACTGACGATGTTGTGACTGACCTGAACTTAATTGAAAATATGCTATTATTTATTGTTGGTGGTTTTGTTGTGAACAACATTCTCTGAAGCAGGCGGGGAGATTAGGATGAATATCTTCTCTAATGCCGAGAACTGACCCTAATCGAAACCCAACCCAACGACCATGTAGAATTCCAAGGAAATTCCTGGGTGGGGTGTTTACGCTGAAATATGTTTTTGTTTGTCTAACTGAACAGGCCTACGATTATCCGTCCTTTGCAAGCACTCGTTCAAATCATGGGTGCAATGTTCTTTCTTATATTTCTACAATTACGGAATTACTTTTTAACATCAATCGTCACAATTTTTGTCAATCGTTTCATTGACGTGAAAAGAAATTGGGTAAATTTGCTATGCGTTAGCAGATTACTTGCATTGAAGCATTCAAATAATATTGTGCTCTGAATATCGTAGTGTCTCATCGTATTCGAACACTTGAAGAACGGTATTAATAATTTTGCATATTATGTTTTTTTAAATTTCGCTTCATTTTAATTTTTAGCGAGGAAGATGGGCCGAAGAAGGCAGAGAAGCTGTGCGAGAACTGTGAACAGCTCGTAAACAAGCTGACTAAAAGTGCTGGCGGAATGCTCTGCTGCGCCTGCACCATCTACTACAGGTTCAGTTCACTCTTCTTTCACAGAATTCATTCCCAGCGCAATTTATTGAAATAATTCTATTATATTGTTTTTTACGAATTTTTGAAGTGCGCTATTGTGTGCTTCATAAATAACCGTGTTTTCAGAAATAGTGGCACCCTCATAGACATTTTTGCCCTAGATGCGAAGTCAAATGACAATTTCAATGTGTTCAATGCTATGCAGAAGATCTTAGATCGTTACTTCTTCTGTTACGGCTGATTTTTGCTGTTAAAAAAGCCAGAAAATAGACGATTTGATGAAATTTCGACAAAAAATGTTTCGTTTTTTCCATTTTACGATGATAAAAATTTGTCCATAGATATGTGGAAATAATAATGGCACCTGCAGAAATAGTGGCACCGGGTACGAAGGGGTTGTAACAATAGTGGCACAGTGCCACTATTTCCGAAAATACGGTACAGTCAGTGCCGCGTCAAGCCAATCGATAATAGTATGTTTTGACCGTGTCTGTAGTCGTGACTCACGACTACAGACACATTCAAAACATACTATTATCGATTGGCTT
>JAQGCX010000930.1:0-13109 GCA_034700205.1 Plectus parietinus | reverse complement strand
AGGACGGAGTAAAAGAACTACCGTATTTATTCTAATACAAGCCCGTCTCTAATAGAAGCCCCGTCTCTAATATAAGCTGACCTCGGTTAAATCATGCATTCTCGGTTAAAGTATGGCATTTTCACACAATTTCTATGCATTGCGGCTATTTATTAACCATGTTAAGGTTCAGAAGCGCTCTGTTCTTCAAGTTTTAGTTGAAAACTTATAGGTTTTGTCAAATATTTGTACTGAAAATCACCAAAGATCATCGGTTTTGCGTGAACATTTTTGATATCCCGTTGATCAAGAAATAGAAGCCCCGCCCGGGGGCTTATATTAGAATAAATACGGTATGTCGAATCCAACAGAATTCATTGCACGTTATGTTTCAATCAATAATAGCCAGTTCGCAGGAAAAACGGTGGATTACACTAGATTGATTACCATGCCGTATCGCACAAAAATCAGAACATACATAACAGATTTACCAAAGCAATTACAGATGAATAATAGGAACCGGATAAAAAAGAAGTTAATTTTAATGTGCTTTTGATATCCCGTCGACATTGCATTTCATAATTGTAAAAAAGTTCAGCCTCGAAACCAAGAAAGCAATAATGCACCGAATGCAATCAGACAAAATAATACTCAAACCAAAATCATACTATAACACCACTTCACAAAATGCAAACCTGTAAAATCTTATCATGTTGCTTCAGTCCAGCACGTTCAGCAGGGGAATCGGCCTCTAGTTGAGTGATGTATATTCCCTGAAACAGGAATAATAAACTGCAAAAGAATGACACGTGAGAAGTATGTCGGATCCGAATGTTAGATCTGAGGTAACATTGACAAAAATATAATAGAAATACCGTATTTATTCTAATGGAAGCGCAGTCTTCAATAGAAGCGCATGGGACCAATACTGGAGCACTTTTACTCCCCAAAATAGATATTTTTTTGTTGTTCGTGGAGTGTGAACCACGTGTTATAATGCTGCTCTTGATCAGTTAATGACATGATATCAGCGAAATACTAAATTTTTACAGGTTTATTGACAAAAAATGGGAAATTTCGAGGGTTTTTATTTAAATTGTAGTGAAAGTAAAAACTGTTTTAGTGATCGGAAAATAAAAGCGCAGTCTCCAATAGAAGTGCGGGGTCCAGGGTAATCGAAAAATAGAAGCGCATGGGATTCTATTGGAATAAATACGGTAGGTGCTATTCAAGTCAAAAATATTCTTCATGTAGTTAGACAGCAAAACTGTGAAATATTCCATTCCTAGTACTTTGCAAAGACTTATGCAAGAAAGGGCCTCAATTGATCACCTAAGTCTAACTGACTGTTGCATATCAATCAAACCATTTGTATGCAAGCATGTGCCTTGTCAGCAGGCAGACGTTTATTACACATGCATGCAAATGCTACTGATTGACAGATATCTCTATTAAGTGCTTTGTTCTTATGTTGCAATTGTTAGAGAAATTGTACAACCCATGGACATATCTTCGATCCTATCGCCAAAAAAAATTGCTCGATCGGTCCAGCCCGGCCCACGAGCCGAGCCGAGCCAAACTAGACTCGTGCACTCCACTGATTCCTACCGTATCTGGGTACTTGAAGGGTGCACGATCGGGATCCTGGTCGATGCCGCCTCCGATCTTAAATCCGACCTTGAGCGCCTCTTGGCCGTGCTCATCGACGAAGCGCTCCTTCTTCAGCTCCACAGCGATGCTCAAACACTCCATCGCTGCTCCAGGTCGATGACCGTACGCCGATGACATCCTGAAACAGTCGATTATAAAAACGATCACAATAACCAACAAACAAGTATAGATGTGATCGGTGCACCGGGACCGGGACCGAACTGAGGTCATTTTCGTGGACCGATTACTGGACCGGGACCGGAACCGGACCGAGGTCATTTTCGTGGACTGATTACTGGACCGGGATCGATTGTTTGGTTAAATGATCGGTCCGTGGAACGGGATCAGGACCGAATTAATCGGTGCAAACGCCATCTGAACCGGGACCGGGACTGATTAAATGAAAATTGGCTGAACCGATTAGTGGACCGGGACCGATTCCAAACTGGGCCAACGCATCTATACAAACAAGACAATTGCGATATTTATTCAGTGTTCAACAGAGTATAGGGGTGTCTTACAACTACGTGGCACCCCCCCCCCTAGAAACCTAGAGCAACCTAGAAAACTGCTGCTTTTTCATTCGAAAGAGAGTGAAAAACTGGACTAGTGGCTAAAATTTCAGCCGATTTGGTTTAGAATTCGCTGAGAACGACGCAATCGAATTAAACATCTTGATGAAATGCTTTATTATGACGTTTTTTCGGTTTTTCGATTGCAAATTCTCAGCAAATTCTGAACAAAATTAGTTGAAATTTCTTCGTCAAGCCTAGTTCTTTATTATCGTTTCAATGAAAAAAATGCAATTTTTTCTGGTGGGTAGAACAGACGCGAGTTAGAGGGGTACTACGAAGTTGTGAGACACCTTGTACTTCCTTTGTATTTCGCTCCATGAGATCAAATAAAATCATTGCCTGCGGTTACTTTGCAACAATATTATATGCCATATTTAGCCAATCTTCTCTTGAAGAGTTAATTTTGAACTGCAAAAAGGTTTACGGCTACCGAGATTCGAATTCGGGAAGACTGGCGTACAATAGATCAGAAGTCTATCGCCTTAACCACTCGGCCATAGCCACTCTGTCCACTACGAATATGAAAGATAATATCAACTGCACAATGTAATGCTTCACAATGTACTTCGCAGAATGAGAATTATTAGAAACAAGAATGAAAAAACCAACATTATTTGAGCGGCTCGGTTGTCAAAGTAATGATTATATGACCATAATTTACGTGACAGGGTGCTCATTAAGGACATCGATGAAATAAAACCCCGATGAATGAAGCTCAACTTGACGCAAATACTACACATTATAATTCACACGCCCCCTATTAAATAAGTCTAGAATTTGAACAGACAAGAGTAGAAGCGTGTAAAAAGTATGGCGCAGGAACGAACTTTTTCTGGCAGACTGTCCGTTCGCGTTAATGTCACTGCTTCTTTGGCGTCACAGATTGATACGGCGATTAACCAGAGAGCGGGCCAAAAACCGCGTTTCGGGGTGTTACTTCCACGCGCGATGAATCTTTCCGTTCAACCGTAATTCTCTGGAATGTCGACAAATTACCGAGAACAAGACAATCGCTCGCGTAAAACGGATGAAGACCCTAATTCGATTATCCTATTAAGACAGAGCATTCCACGCAGTAAAAACAAAGAAAAAACGTTCATGTGAGGAATGTAAATGGAAAAGGGTGTGTTCATTGGAAGAAAAACAGACGCAAATTTCAAATTAGAGGTGTTGGAAAATGGAATAAAATAGCCAGTCCATGGCACCTTCATGTTTCAATATTGTCAGGCCCGGTTTACCGTTGATACAATGAAGAACCAATGTCCAACTTTCATGTGAAGGGAGGTAGGGGAAACGATAACCCAAATGATTGATGCAAGCGAGGAAGTCATCAGACATAGTCACAGATTCGGGTTTTGGATAGAGGAACAGGACATCTTCAGCCTAGGAATGGGGAAACTTTCTCGAAATTGTGAGGTATCTCCGAAATTATGGGTACTGTACAATATACCCCATCCCATTCCTTCTTTCCTACTTCTTAGTTTGCATCCACTAATAAATCAAATGAAATCTAAGAATGTGCAAACTGGATTGCTTTCTCTTTCACAGGGGTGAGGTTCATATATCCTTTCAGACAGAAGTATGCATGATTCAGTATTTTGCGTCCCTGAGCTGAATGAATCATGCCTTTGGTTCGCAGTCAGCAAACAAATTGATCACGAAATCTAATTTCGATGACCTCGCCTGCCACATCATCAACAATCAATCAAATTGCAAAATAAAGTGAGAGCGCTGTGGCTATATTTCAGTCCATTCGTCTATTCATCAAAGGCGAACACAAAGGAAAAATCCTTTTAAAAATAAACCAGTTTCATTACGCGCGCAAACATCTGAAGGCCAACAGACAGGAATCTTCATTTTTTGTCTTGGAGAATTCTTTCGCATGACACAAAAAATTCCTTTTTGCTTTTCGGTTTTCGGTTTTTCTTAGCAACGACAGTACCCCTTGACCTTCACACAATTGCTCAGCACACCTCTGAATCACTTTCCTTGCGGGACTCAAATTTGCGTGGTCAGTCAGTTTATGCTATGAGCACGGTCCTGGGGGATTACGGTACCGCTTATGGGGGAGGGGGGGAGGGGCTGGGCTGGAGAAGAGAACAGGTAAGGGAAATTGGCCTGGTGTTGGGTTGAAAGGTGAGTTGATACCCACAAACTGCGATCTGGCGACCGCTTCTCCAAAAAAGTTGCCAAAAGCTCAATTTTTTCGAGCGAAATGAAATACCTCTGCTACAAAAAACTTTGACAGGGGGAGTAATAGCCCACATCAGAACAGGAGTTGCGGATTGAAGTATTATTGCAGGGGTTAACAACGCACAATGCGAACTTTAATATTTTCACCTTGCAAGAAAACCGATCGAATTTGTTTTGTCGTTGCCACCTCCCCTACAAGCTTCGTCTCTATCTCGTGTTTTGTACTATGACGGCATAGCCCCGAAATAAAAACGTTGTCAGAGCAAGACGTTGTTTTGCATATTGTGTGGGTGGAATGGAACTTTGAGGTTACGTGCGAGCGTGCTGGTGGAATTCACCATTAGTTTTGCGGCACTGATTACCACGGAACAATGAAGTGAAGATGTAACGATATTTATCCTCCAGACACGCCGAAGGCATAACTAGTGGTGTAGAACACACAGTCGGTCGAATTCACCATCGATCAATGTCATTTCTTTATTGTCACTCAATCAAATCGTCCGAAACACATATTACATTTACACGAAACGTGAACAAACTGAACGGATCGAAGTCAATGCACAACATGATATACCGTCAAGGCAACGGGGGGTAGTGAGTCGAAACATAATCAATCACAAATCGAGTTTTTCTTCCATTCAAGTTACACTAATGATAATCAGGTTTTACATAGCGCAAGACGCACGTGTGTGAATCTTTCAATGCCAATATTTTTAAATGCATGAATATTGTGTGTAAAGAAGGTTTTGAGTTTGAATTGAAAAGGTTGGCCTGAAAGAATAGTTGATAGGGTGGCCAGGTCGAATCATTTTTACAGTAGCTCTATCGGTGCGTCAAGCACAGTACATGACAAATAATGGGTCATGGATACCGTATCAAAGAGCTCAAAGTGCATATGTTCCTGCGGAATATTATTAGCAAAAGACGAAGTAGACAGAATGAAAGAATGTGGACAAATAACCAGTGCAACAGTAGTCGCAGAAAGTGAAAAGTGAACGAGAAAAAACTGATGAGCAAATGGGAGACAGACAGGAATGCCCTCTGCACTTCGCTCAGGCTCGTCTTATCTGCATTTTGCAGTTGGCAGCTTTGCAGTATTTTTCTGCTATCGTCAAGCGGCACTTGGCATGCCCCGCCGCCCAGTCACTGGAGTTATTCCCCTTCCCCAAGAAGCCGACTGGCGCCTATCTCTGGCTATAATGGTCGAGCTTAAACTTTGGTTGGGTTAAGAAGACTACTGCCCCTCCCATATTTCCCCTCGCTCAACGCGTAGTAGAGAAAGGGGATGATGCATCGTGCACGTAACTAATGGGCAGCAATTGTTTGTTTTTCCCTTTTTCTTTGCAAATATTGTTGATGATTCTTCAAGTGTGTACTTATATTAGCAATGTTAATGTTCTTCCCTCACACTTGAACAACTCAATGAGGATTGCGCAGACGAGTCTGAACTTCAGCGAGGATGCGGGGTGATAGAAAAAGAACGCCTACACTCTTTACAAACAGGAATAGTCACCATATGCAAATCTAAGTGACTCAGTACATTTACACGAATGTGGGCACTTCTGAGGCGAGGAATTCGTTGAGTTCCTCGTGGGATAGACTCTCCACAGCTGCCATGTCCATCTTGACTTTGAATGGACATGTCTTTTCATTCGTTGGATACTTGAATCCGCGCAGATAGGGGTGGGCCAGTGCTCTTTCCACAGAAATACGCTCCAGTGGGTTAAAGCGGGCCATTTGGCACATCAGGTCTTCGGCTTCCGGTGTGGCCTTGAATTTCAGAATCTCTCTCCAATCTTTGCCCTGTTGGTCGCCGAAACTATCGAGAAGGCGGCGCGTTCGCTCACAAGCGATCAGCTCTTTTACCTGAAATAAGGACAGAGTCAATTAATTTTCCAATTTTCAAATATTCTCAGTGCTAGAACGCAATAGGCATGCAAACTGCAAAAATGTCTCATGTCTTTGACACTCGTTCGATTATGAATGAAATCGAGCAAGCAACAAGGACAGGATATCTCTCTCGCATCATCATTATGCACCAAGACTCAAATAGCCAAGGCGTCCCTTGATTAATGCTTCCGTATGGCATCGAACCACCGTGCGCGAAAGTGATGGACAACTGCTGTACCAGCTGAACCACTAAGTGCCCGTACTGATAGCGCGTAAAATTGAACATATTCCCAAGGCTCTGTCGTTCAGCAAATTACTTTTAATTGAACTGGTGGGAGGTCAGGGACATGGGGTCAGAGTTGCATATGATTTCTGAACGTAATGTACCCCCTGAAGAACGTTTCCAATCAGTGTTAATTATGACGTTACGTATATGCGACTAGTTAGATATAATTATGCATGATTCTGGCATCAAAGTCAGGCCACATATTATTTTTGAAGTCAGAATCGTATATAAAAGTCATATATATGAATATATATATATATATATATCTGACTTTCGATATTTAACTTGTCAGAGTCATATATCGCATATATGACTCTGACGTCATAGTCAGGCCATATATAATTTTTCGAGTCATAATTAACACTGCTTCCAATCACTCCATACACCCAAGGCCCATGGGATATCCCCTCTGTTCTTCCCCAAGTGCCAACTGGTTGCCCGACCCACTACAAATTCAGTACCTTATTGGGCGGCGTTCCCATGACGGAGACGACGATCTTGATCTGTCCGGACACACTGCGGCCGGGAAAGAGCTCGCGTCTGAGCATCATCTCGGCGAAGATGCAGCCGGTGGCCCAGATGTCGACGGCAGTTGAGTGCTCGGGCATGACGAAGAGCAGTTCGGGTGCGCGGTACGGCAGCGTGGCGACGTGCTGCGTCATGTAGAAGCAGTGCTCCTCCGCCTCGTTGATCTCGTCACGCTCTGCCAACTTCGCCATACCGAAGTCGGCGATGCGCAGATGGCAGTCGCTGTTCACCAGCAGATTCGACGGCTTCAGGTCGCGATGCGCGATCCCGGCTGTGTGCAAGTACTGAAAATATGTATTACTGTTTTTAATTCTTTGTCATCTGTTGAATACGCTGACTAATGTTGGTAACGTATGCCAATACTGAAAATATGTATTTGTATTTCTAATTCTTTGTCATCAGTTGAATACTCTGATCAGTGATGATAATGTATGTCAATAATGTACACCCTGGATGGTTTTTACAGCAAGTAAGACTGAACTTTGTACCAGAAGATGCATTATTTGAAATGCATCAGTTCAACATTTATCTTGCGGTTGTCCGTCTGACGACAGATAATCCGATGTGGTTTTCATTGTGTACATGCGGGCTTCGGGTTTCATATTTGTGTTTCTCACGTCAGTTGCTACTTGTCTCAGCTAGATTTATAGAATCAACAAGAAGGAAACCACCGAGCTTTGCAATTCTATTTGTCCTCGGATAGATGAGCCCTCACTTGAGTCTAACGCAAAATTATCCAAGCGCTCAGTCTCAGCAAAAACAAAATTCCACTGCCGGTGTGTAAGGGTCATCAAGTGATCTTTAACGCGCTTAAATTAATTCCTGACACAGCTTGCATTATTGCCATTGTGTCGCTCAGTGCCACCTTGAGTGCCTTCTATGGTAAGTGCAAAAACTAAACGTGCCCTTCAACAATTGCCTAATGTAGACGAATTCGGCGGTTCGTTGACATTCGAGTCAACACAGAAGGAAGAAAACTAGTTGTTGTCGCGCCTGAGCCACCAACCGCACTTTGCCCACTTTACAGTTGTTATGTACTTAGTCGTACCGTGAGGGATTTAAGAGTGAGTGGAATCATTCGTGCATGGAAGGGCACACAAGGTCACGTTTGCACAATAATTGCTCATCACGGACTGTGGGTCAGAACGGTAAATGCCAAGAAAAATGTCAAGAAACTTGCTCGGGGTGATTCTTTAAACTTGCATTTATTGCCCAAATTCGTATGCTTTGAACTGTATAATAAAAACCGTGTTATTTTCTTCCCAATGAGAACAGTACAATTTTTTGAAAAGTCATAAGTTACGAAAAAAGTAGTTAAAAGCAGTTCATCAATTCGATATGTTCCCAAAAAGCTTCGTTTTCAATAGTGAATGCACCTGACTCAACAATCATAAGATATTTTTGGCAAATTACTCAATAAACCGTGACAGCGAATTGTTTTCCTGTTTTTAATATTGTTTGGGGCGCTGAATAAGGTCAACAAGACGCCACGTAAGGATTTGTGTGGGAAGTTTATTGCGATCGCGTCATTACGTTCTGCAATGACGAGGCCTCACCCCACCAACAGATAAATATTGTTTGGAGATAACGCAACCGCCAACGCTCATTTTAGGCCACGTGGCCGCACTGACCTGACGGAATGGGGCAATAAAGCAGGCATCCTTGCCCTAAAAATTGAAATCTATGCGCACATTCCCTCATTCCCAGCGTACACTATGGAAGACATCGGATTAAAAAATGGTTTTGGGTTGCTCTCCTCTCACGCAACGAAGTGGAAAAATGTATTTTTCAATAGAAAAATGCGCAATTGCAAGTGTGGGAAAGGAAGGACATAAATGCTATGTCTAATAAAGTGTCATGGTCTCAAACAGATTCTTGCTACATTGAAAAATACCACTTCAAAACAGACTCAGAGTGAATTCGCAAGTGTATTTTTCTTGTAAGAGTTGGGAAGTGATTGCGTTCCGTTCCGTTCCAACAGTTATGTCAACAGAACACCGATGCGAATAAAATTTCTGTTAAGTTCACACTAGATTTGTTTGCTCTTCGCGCATAGGAAACAAGAGCACCCCGGACACTCGACAAGTTTTTCTGCTGTGCAAACACCCTTGGTGTAAAAAGCTCTCCCGCAAATAAGGAATGGATCACTCTTACACACCAAAGTTTCCGACACACAAATAAAATCGCGATAGATAAGTTTCTTCGTCGGTAAAGGAAAGAAGAAGTGACAGACCGGCGGCGAAAAGTGACATTTCTGCGGCCATTCGAGTGTGGATTGCGCAGAAAAATTGTGTCAGCACAATTTATTCTATTCGACAAGGCGCTCCGCAAATGTTCACTTCGATTCGGATTTCAAAGAAACCGACATCGACTGATTAATCGCAAGGGAAATGTATTGAGAAGGACTAGTTGACTGTATTGATGGCACAGTTGGATTTAAAAAATACTATTTTCTTTGATCTCCGATCATTCTGAATCTGAACGTTATAATAATTTTGAGAACAACAATTTTCGAAAGTAACAAAACAACGTTTGAAACAGGAAGTGAAAGGGCGTAACCTCCAACAGCAGGACCAAATTTTTACAAAACATGACAATGCCATCATTCGCTTGCAGTCCTTGATGGATAGACAGGAATGCAATCGACAAGTACATTGTGCCTATGCAAGGAAGGAAGAGGTGACAGGCACTACCCACTGCGCAAGTGTATGTATCTCTGAAGAAAAAACGCTACCTTTGGACTCTGCCTCAGACGCCAACTCTCACCCAATATTTACATTACTCAATATTTCACGATTTAAAATGGCTCACCCTTAATCCTCTGAGTATCTGGTAAAGGAAATAGGCGACCAAATCGGGTTCAATGATTTGTTTGCTGCGAATGACGCTGTGCAGGCTGCCCTCCATCAGTTCCATGACGAGGTAGATGTCGTTGCCAAGGGGGCCGGGGGCTTGGAACATGTCGATGAGCGGGACGATGTTGTCGTGGTAGATGTAGCGCAGCACACGGACTTCCCGAAGAGTTCTGCGGGCGAGCGTGGGCGTTGCTGAGGCGTGTCCGATCTTCTTAATGGCGACGCGCGTGTCGTTACGGGTGTCTATCGCCTCGCATACGATGCCGAACGCACCCACGCCGATATTCACCAGTCCTTCGTACGGCGTCGCTTCTAATTTGAAGTCGAACTGCAACTGGCGTTTCGCCAAATTGTCCAGAATACGGTTAAAATTCGCCATATTTCTCTCTTCTCTGTCCCGCTGGACTGAGCAACAGCTGAATAGAAAGATTCGATGTGGCCGAGTTCACACTCGCTTGAGCGGGGAATTCAAATGTTGACCAGGTATGGTAGGTAGGTAGGGTGGCAATTGAAATGAGGAAAATAATGGTACTGGACAGTGGAGCGTGACTTATTCTTTGGGACAATGGCAGTGGTGGTAATTCACAAGTAATTCCGGCTAATACGGCTGAGTCAGAGCAGCAGCAGGTAGAAAAATGACTCGGCGGTAATGAAACAGAAGAGACGTGCGCACGGCGGCGTAGGAAAGGAGAAAGTGCGGTGTCAGAACTGAGTCACGCACGGACGGCGGTCGGAGACGACGTCGGAGTGGCGACTGATGTCCGTCAGTCGGGACGAACGGCAACCGTTACACACCCGAATGACAGGGGGCACGCCACGCCGCGATCGACGAGACACTGGACCCGATCAGCGGCCTTGTGTACACCGGCCGTCGCCTTCTGCTCGCTCGTCGGCCGACTAAAGCGGCGCCACCGCGCAAACGAGCGGATTGGTCGATCGTCCTCTCGTGACGCCCAGCGGAGATAAGGCGCTGTAACCAGCTGACTCTGTGTCGTTCAGAAATTTCACCAGTCTTCAATGTGACGCTTGCGACGGGACGTCGATGTGTGTCTAGTATGGGAATGAAATTACACGCGGCGATAAGGGCGCCGCGGAATTCGGCGATCGCGCGGACCGTTGCCGTTGTCTTCTCCCCCACCCAGCCGCCGGCAGGAGCAGTACGTATGATGATCGCGGTTCCCGCCCGCCGAACCGGCTCTGTCTTCGTCTGCAAGCTCCTCCCTTTTTCGCTCGTCCGCGCAGCAATGCATGCAATTCACACAGCCCCTGCCCCGTAATTTTTCGCCCTTCCTGCGACCGACCGACCGATCAAGATCGAGATTCAAGATAGACCGCAGGCAATTCTCGTCCTCTACCTGCGATGTTGAACACCGCGCACAGTGGAAAAAGATGGCTAGTTCGCGTTTGGCGGAGACATTTTCGACGCCGCAAGACCATTAAATCACATTTCACACCTGAACGGTGGTACTCGGACGGGGGGCTGGATGGGAGATTGCTGCGGTGCAACTAGACACTTAATGCGCCTTGCTCTCGGAGAATACAGAGCGATTGTGCGCATTCTTTGTTGCGCTGCCAAGCTGTTCCCCTCCGCGTCCTACCTGTTCTCACTGCACTGACGTCCCATCGCTTAGGCTTACATACTCGGTATTCAGCAGTGACGCACGCAACGCAATCGCTGCCGGTCGGCTGGGGTAATGACATGCAGCTGTTTATTCGGCTTATTCAAGCGCGGGGAAGAGAGCGAACTGTCAAGAGCACGCGCTGGTACCGGTGTGGGCACTCGACGTTCATAGCTTCTCTTGCGCACATATAGCTGTCAGTTAGTGGCAAGCAATCGATCAACGCACACACGTGGACCGCTAGATTATGTGTGCAAAGCATATGGCCGTCTAGAATATTAATATGCTCTTAAAAAACCGTTACATCAACGTACATTTAACAAAACACCGCGCAGGAAGTGATCGAACGGGGGGATGTCGGTGCCTTTTGGGAGCTCGTGCCCTTGGGAAATAGACGTCAATTACTGGATGGCCAAAATCAAGGATGCTTTCCCCCCGAAAGACGGGGAAAGAGCAGGGCGCTGGGTCTCTGGGCCCCTCTACATAAGGCACTGCCCCCACCAGAGGTGGGAGGTGGGGGAGGGGTTGGTGGGGGTTATATAACCTGGTACCCCTCGGCTATAGGAGGTTGGCAAAAGTTTTCGCCAAGTAGTGAGTGGCGAATTTTTTTAAGGGTTTATACAGGATACGATTAAGTTTTTTGTGCATGCGGGGGTTATATAACCCCCACCGAAGAGGTTGCCACCCCTCCCACACACCTTTGACCTGCCCACCTCTGGCCCCCACCCATGTGCATGAAGCCGAAACCTGTATCGTACCTCATTTTCGTGAAATAAACACCCAATTTTTCTTGAACACACTATAATTGCATGGCAAATTTGTTTTTTATTCAAACATCAAACGCAACGGTGCATGAGTGAACCTGTGTTCAAGACCATGTTGTGACAAAGATGTGCGCAAAGTCATAAAAGTCAAGTTCCTGTCGTCTATTAAAAGACGACTAAGCAAATGAAGAGACAGGTTGAACGACCGAGCGATCAAACAATTGGAAAAAACTAACTGTCATGCAAGTATGGCTGAGTGGGTCGATTGATGATTGTCGACCGATTTGTGCCAGTGACTTCGAGTTTTCTGAACAAGTGCGTATGCAAATATCCGGTCGTTGTGTGAGTTTGTTGCGCATGATTGGCTCAGAGTGCAACATGTGTGAATGAAAGCCAGAACGGAATCGGACTATCGCAGTCAGAAATCGCATCTAGGCGCTGCTGGTGGTCTGTTGTTCGGGACAGTCGAGTCCGGATATATTTACATTTTGCTCCAGGGCCAAAAACGTTTTTGGTGCAAGTCGCTAATTTCAAAGCAAAATATTATCGTACAAATTGACGTTGTCGCGGGAGGGGACTAGTATGCGAAAAAAAAGGCAAGCAACTAATGCCATTTACGAGATCCCATGCACCGAATGCGATGAAGTGTACATCGCGAAACTAAACGACGAGTTCAAACGCGATTGAAAGAAGACTGTAAGAGGTCAGATTCCGCTGTTCATCAGCATATGGTCACCCACGGCCATGAGATCGACTTCGATTCTTTCCGT
>JAQGCX010000929.1:0-13112 GCA_034700205.1 Plectus parietinus | reverse complement strand
GCTGTTCTACATATCGAAAATTTTGAAGTGTTACATTCAATAATTTCTCTGAAAATCGGCCCGGCCCGGCCCGGTCAGTTTTTTCAGGCCGGGTACTTTCCTTTCGGGCCGGCCCTGAACATCACTGCATGTAATCAGGAGTATTCCACAATGCAGCAATTGTTCACCATACCAAGTCACATTCTATTATGTATGCCGTTATATCGTTCTTTTTCCCATCGATTTCAATGTTCAATAGTCCCGTCCAACTTTGGGACGCATTTTTTGCCAACTGCGACGACATTCTGGGGGTCTTAGAATCGGAAATTGTGCGCAAAAAGAGAACTTTAATAGAATCGTTCTTTTTGAAATCTGAAATCAGAAAACATGAGCGTTAATAACCGCTGAAACATGTACCACTGTGCTTTTGTATTTTAAACGGACACCCATCAAATCGATGAATTTTCTTGGAAAAACTTGCTGGTGGCAGTCGGACATTACAACCTTGTGCACTGAGCTTTGACAAATTTTTCCAATCTCCTTGTCCCACCACGTGTAGGGAATGTTCAGTGATTTGCCAACAACCATCGATGACCAGCTGTGACGATAATGCGACTAAGTCTCGACGAATATACAACAAAATCGGTGAATAAGCATCACCTCTTGTAGTTTGCCGAACAATTCTCCCGCTATTATAACCGAAATATCGGATATAGCAGCGCCAACCACAGACAATGATCGAACGTTCGGAAATGTCGTTTGTTTTCCACATTTCTGCAGAGCGAAAAAGAGCAAGTCTGTTATGTTCTGAGCCTTCGATAAATCGATAGCCGAGAAATGTGCCAGATTGCTTTCATTCGAAAGGCTTTTCTGAAAATGTTACAATAAAATTGCATTTACGCGAGAACTCTACGTACCTTTAGCATGGAAACTGAATTAACTTGTTCTTTTGATAGTTCCAGTGCTGAAATAATTTCACATAGTTTAATTAAAAGTAAGTATGGAGTGTTACTCAATTGTGCGCCTGCTTTTAGCACTTTTTTGGTCTTTTCTTGCTGCACGGGGAAGTATCGAAGCAGTTCCTGTTCGTATAAGCTCGTATCGTTTGGTTTGAACGTGCAAAACACAATTGTTTTTAGCTAAATCGAATACTGGTTAAAGAATTTATTGCATAGATCCGAGAGTACTGTCGATGTGTCGTGGGTACTGAGCCAGTCTCTAACAGTTATCAGCGCCACTTTGCATCCCACGTTGCCATTAATGCCAAAGCCGCCAGTACCCAGGCAGGGAAGTGCCTAGATATAGAGTCGCTATACTCCAGGGGCCTATTTCATAAAACTGTTGTGCTGTTGAGAATTAAGAAATGAGGAATTGAGACGCGCGCCCATTGGTTGAAATTCAAAACTGACCAATCGGCGTGCGCCTCAATTCTCGACAGCTCGATAGTTTTATGAAATAGGCCCCAGAGTGATCGTATTTCGGCGTACAATTGTTTCGCACGCATAAGAATCGGCCAGATCGAGCACTGATTGGTAGCACTGGCTGAGAATCGATTCGCTCTGATCTTCGTGGCCCATTGGAATGCTGACCCAGATGACGTCTGAAAGCGAAACTGCAAGTCCCACGGTAAAAAAACTCGCAACGAACAGTAGGCCGGGAGGTTATAGCCGCATGTGATGACGGCGTCCCCTTGATTGAATATGGCACCAACTTTGCTGGTATTAAACACCTCTCTTTTATGAGCCAGTAAGACAGCGTATTCTTCAATTAGTTCCGGTTTTCCGCCTTCTCTAACCGACTTACTCACTAAAAAAATACTTCGTTGGTGAGCAATCAAAATACAGAGGGAGAACTGTTGAGGTTCGTCATATTTTTGTCGGTGCTGCAGACGATGGCGTCGACGGCCAATCGCGCAAGATCCACCTGTTTCAGCGCGATTTTCGTGTTAATCGCCGTGTCCACTGGATACAATACAAAACTTGATTCAGCTTCGACATTGTTGACTGATTTGCTTGGCGCCTTTGTTTTACTTTTAATCGCATTTTTTCCTTGAGTTTTCCGCGACACGACATCTGCCTTGGCTGTCCACATGTCAGCTGATTCGATGTTGACCATTTTATCAACTTTCGCAAGTTTGTATTTCATTGTTGACGTCAAGTACTGGGCTAATAATGGAGATCAGCTGGATTTTATTGAAAATGAAAGAATAAGCAAACCTTGTTTGTCAATCAGTTCCTTATGGTTTGCACTAAGAATATCTGCATTCGTGAGTTTTCTTGCTGCTTGATTTTGATCAGCATCATCGTCTAATCTGGGGACTTTTAGGAGAAGCTCTTCCAAAAAACTTCCTCGATCTCGATATTCAGTCGCCGGAATCTCATTAGTCCTCTTTGATTTTTTCTTCAGCTCATTCGCTTCTGCATTGAACAGATCTGTTCTCTGTTGCTTAGATGGTTTTGAGATTTTCGTGGGCGAATTGGACTTGTGTCTTGTCAATTTGGAATGGGCCTTTGTTGAGGTGGTCGGCTGTGCTTTAACTGACTTGGACCGTCTGAAATAGGGTGGGATATATTTGGGTGACTAATCATTGCACGGCACTTTCGTTGTGACGCAGATTTATTCAGCTTTTCTTCAATTTTCGCCGACATGTTCTCACTACGTCCTTTTAGCAACATATAACGTGAACACTATTGAGTTCGACGACGCAGTGATGATCGAATAGGGCGGACGATTGCTGCCATAGTGACACTCACGCCTATCTCCTTTGACTGCTAAAAATTCATTTGTTGTCCGCAGCAATCGATACATGGATTGTGAATCGTTTACGTTCTTGGCCATACAATGCATACTATGGGTGCGTGAATACAGTAATTTTAGTTCATTGTGTCAGGAATGCACATGAGATTGAATAGTTGTTCGAAACGCGAATGCAATGTATAAAGCAAGTAACGGATCGTGGTTGTCGGCTACACGGAGCAGTGCTGGCCTCAGAACAGACGCAGGGCGAGCTGGCCGCTCACGTCGTAGGCGATGTGTGCCTCTTTGGCGATGCCGACTTCTGCGAGCATCCATTCGCCCTTGACGTTTAGGTCGAACAGCTCAAGATCGGGTGGCTCGAATGACCCGTCGGTGCTGCAGTACAGGCCGCCGCTTGTGACGGAACAGTGAAACTGTTTCAGCAACGCTGTCTTTAGATCCTCTGAGAAGCAGGCGGTGTCCTCTATGTACTTGCACACTAATTGACCAACTGACTCAGCGTGCTGTCTGAAGGCATCTCAATGAACTTCTCGCTAAAAGGCTCCTTGGCTCCATCGAGAAAGTCGTCTTCCATTTCGAAGAAGCACAGCTTCAATCCCAGCATCTCGGTGGCGATCGCGGCAGCTGGTTCAAGCTGAAATGCATTGCTTATTGGCGCAAAATTTCACTGAATTACCTCCACCGAGGCTTCGGTGCTGCTGATGACGTAGTCTTGAAACGCCTTCTCGAAGCAAGCGGCCATCGGACAAGCAATTTTGTTGTTCGGATCTGCAACCTGATATTTCGACGGTCGAAGCCTTAGTGATACTGACCGATGCTAACGGCGTTCTGCATGCAGTGGTCGCAGAACATGTGGGTGCACTTAGTGCCGCGATGTGACTCGGCCGCAGAAATCAGTTGTTGGCACGGTCCATCGCACTGTTGCTGCGCGCCTGACACCAACATGTCCGAGTCCTGCAACAGTCGCACTGACTGGGCGAATTGCACAGAGAAGAAGCGCGTACTGCCAAGCTGTTGGTGGGCTGGTGCTTGGAGTGACCGCCGACAGACGCGGACGATGTGCTGGTGCGGTTGTGGAACGGCGCGCTGTCCTCTTCGTCGCTCATCGTCACACTGTCGTCCATGAAGTCGTTGTCCACTCGGTCGTCTGGCTCTTGCTCCAATCCTTCCGACATCGTCGCACGGCCGGCTAGTACCCGACCAACATAACAAAATGACGCTCCTTTTGAAATGTACGAAAGCAGAAAATCGTTTTCAACATCATTTAATGTGTGCTTTTGCAAATGTTTCCATTTATGGCAAGGCTGTCATATTTGATTGGAATTATTCAAGGTCATGGTCGCGTGTTTTGCCGGACTCGTTATGTTGGCACAGGAGAGCGACTTGGCAGGGCGGCGAGGTGTTGGGATGGCACGAAGCGGACTGTCCATTGATGCGGCGAGTGGCGAATGCCGCCAAGGACGCCGTTGCGCAACCGCTCCCAGTCTGCGCCGATCCACAAACACAGTGGCACGGAACGGCACCAGTGCGTGCTTCCTGTTGACTGCTTTCTTCGTCTTTGATCACCACCGTCTTGCGACGACGCGCGTTTCCGGGCGCGTTCGCCTTCCTGGTGACGACAGTGGATCCGGTCGTCCCGCCTCTGTTTTCGGCGTTGGATTCTGATTTACGGTCGTGCTGCGGCGGGTCGTGCTGCAGCCGGTGCATGACGTCAGCGTACCACTCACGCGCCCTTGCGATTCGATCGAGCACTTTCGAGCACGGGTCAGCGCATGCAAGCAGCTCGCGCCGATTTCCCGCACAATGGTCGTATTTCCCACGGAACTCGGCCCAACTAAACCATCGAATGTCACCCATTTGGCGCGCGTTCAGATGTCCTTGGTGGCGAGTGCCGAGGTGCGCGGACGGCGATTGGAGGAAGGCCGGGATGGGCGCCGGTGATTGGCTTGTGGGCGGGTCGACGAGTGTCGGATACACGTGGGCTCAGTGCCGCCCGGTGACATTCTGTGTCAGGAGCGGCAAGAGCGACAGTCGCCGAGAACCGGCTTCGGACCGGACCGCCGTCGCGATTCCCCGATTTGCGCACAGACGGTTGCACCATTCTCCGTCGACCCGTCTGTTACGTAGCCGCGTCGTCTGTCTACCGAGTCTGCTGAATCATACCCCAAATCAGTCTCGTCCTGTTCTTGTTCTGCACTTTGTCTTCATTCATCGCTTATCAACTCATCAAAAGTAAGCACTGTGTTTCGTTTTTATCCCGCGCAATGTAGCTGTCGTTCTGATATTGTAATTGCTATGAGCAACAGGCAATATGAAAAAAATTTTAAGTGGCCCTGCATGGTCTTGTAGTGTGCAATGTACTACAAGACGACGTTAACTCAGTTGCATGACACTACTCTATTGTTGTCAAAATGCAACGAAATGAAACAGCCGACCTAAGATTGTTGTTGTTTGCTGTTTATTGTTTATAATCATCTTTGTGATGCCACCGACGATAAAAACTAATGGCAAGGGAAGAATAGTTGATGAGGGGGAGAATTGAAGGTCTTGTTCTGCAAAACCGAAGCCCATTAAGGGCTGGAAGCGACGCGGAGCAAGAAGGGAAAGTGGGCGATTAGCACCCTACCGCGCAATTATTCAGTTTCCGAATCGCAGCGTGACAGGAACATGACCTGTATTGGCAGTTGTGGGACGAAGGCGGTGTTTGCGTGCGGCGGCGGCCGTTGGAATTCGGGTCAGTTGCGCGCTTGGGCGATGGGCGGGGTCGGCCGGAGCGGCGATGCAGCGGTAAACAACGTTTGTGGCGGTCAGATTTGGCATGCGGATGGATGGATTACGCAATGGCGGTGCGTTTTCAGGGCTCGGTGTCAAGGGAAGTGCGATCGCGCGCCGACGAGAGCGACCTTGACGTCGCCGAAAAACGCGTCGCGCCGTCGCCGTCGCATCGTCCAGCTGCCGTCGTCGAGCCAGTTTCGGTATCGGTCGGTTCCCGGCACCGCCGTCGCCGCCCGGCCCGCCGCTCCCGTCCTCGACCAGTTGTCGTGTCTTCTTCGTCGCAGACATGTCCGTCCAAGTGCATAGCGGCTTCCTCGGTGCCACCATCGAAGAGAAGACGCGCTCGCTACTCGGCTGGACTGATCACAGTCGCCCCACCATCGTTCCGCCGCCCGTCATGGCCTCCGCCGTCGCCTTCTTCGAGACGAGTCCCGTACCCACCGACTCGCGCTCCAAGAAGGAAAATGGCAGAAGGAAGAAGACGGCCGCTCCCTACAACCAAAACCAGCGTCAGTCCGCCGCGCGAGTGCGGAAGAGCAGCACCAGCAGCTCGGGCAGCGACTCGGCCGCCATTCGCCAGCTCACGCCGCCGCCTTCGCCCAGCGGCTCGTGCAGGTCGTTCTGTCCGACGTCGACACGTAGAAGTTCGTTCGACGGCTACGGCCCACTGCCGATTAGTCCCGTCTCGCCGAACACTCCGTGCCCGTCGCATTGGAAGCCGGTCACCCGCGAGAATCAGGTGTTCGAACGACTCAGGCAATTGGTGCCGGTGCTGCCAGCGGACAAGAACGCCTATCAGGTGCTGATAGAGACCGTTTCGAGCGTCATCGACTTAGAACATCAGCTGGAGCAGTTGCACGAGAAGACCGAAGATGTGCGCAACAAGGTGCTGCGAAGAAACTCCGACCCGCTCGTCGGCGCCATCTGTCACTCCCTCGATTTTTCGGTGAGTCCTCTAGTTGATCTTGAAATAACCGTTTGGTGGAACCGGGCTGAGCGCTGTTTCGGCGCGGGCAGTAAATCGAGGCCGGGTCCCGAATTATGATGGCGCGCGTCGGCGAAAGTGGCGCAGGTACGGCCAGGTACGGGGCGACCTTGGACGCCTGGTAGTGCGGCCGTCCCCGCGACAACAACAATCTGCCGAGCGGACCCGGGTCCCTATCTTCTTCTTTCCTCCGCCGCCTTCTTCGTCTCGAACCCATTCGCCAAGGTCTCGAGCCATTCATCCAAACAGCTTACATCCCCGCCTCAACGCTTTCTCACAACATCTCGTTTTCAGATCGATCAGTTTCCCGACGATTTGATGGGCGTCGATGTGACGGCGTTCAAGTCGTTGCTGTGCAGTCCCTCACCCGAACCGCTGGGTCTATCCAGCTTCGAGTCGTCGCCGTTAAATCCGTTGACCATTGACACCAGTTTCGCCGTTGCTTGACTGTCGCTGATGTCAGTGGACTGATATAATGTACATGGACAGTGACCGTATGTCTGTACTGTATCCATATGTTGTTTGTGTGTGTGCGTCTAAGCTAGGACTCGACGTTTGGCCCCTCAGCAGTGTCCCTTATGATAATCGCTGACTATCTGCCAATCTACTTTTCCAGGTATTCAATTGTCCGTCTTGCCTTTATCGACAATTTCTACGCGGTATTCACATTTTACGCACACATTCCGATGTGTACAAACTACTATGGGTTCGTCCAGACATGCGCTTTGTTCATATCCCCTATTGTACGGCATTTTCCATAAAACATTCAGACTAGCTAAGTGCTACTTAATCGATACGTGAAAATGTGCTGTTATGTGTGACTCACTGTTGTCCAAAACAATTAGGCTCTTCGTTTTTGTTATGTATTCTTGGTGAGACCGGCTTAACTATGGGACTGATAACGTCATTCTCACAGTTACGCCGGTCTCACCAAAAATGCATAACAAAAACGAAGAGTCAAATTGCGAATGAGCTGTGATATTTTGTTATACTTTTGCGAAGTTTGAGTTACTCAATCGAATATTTGACATTGATATCCCGATGTGCGCATATTAAATAATAGAAATTCCACAAAGATCAAAGATGCTGTACTGGAACACTTACACGATTTACGAGAAATGGAAATTATCAGAACTCCAGAACTCAAAGCAGAATCATGAAACGAATAGGGTAAAACTGCCTAAAACCGGACACTCATTTTTTACGAGTATGACAAATGGTCCGGGAAAGGTTGAGCATCAAAGTTGCAGAGCTCAGAGTGATCTACAATCTAGTACAATCTAGTACAATCTACAATCCCTTGCGATCTGTCATGTTGGAATACTTTGAGGTGTCCGGTTTAGCCAGTTTTACTTCATCTTATAACGAGAACCTGCTTACCGTATCCTGTACATTTGCAATGAAATATTGAGCCGGCGTGAAAAACAGAATCAGAAAAGAAAAATTGCCTGAAAATTGGAAGAAAAGCTACCTGTCGGATTCGATACGAACGGAGCGATGCGGGCTTCTTCGTCTCGCTTGCTGATATTGTGCCGTACCCTCACAAAACGTCCCCCGTTGCCCACATCTTCATCAAATGCTCAAAAATCTCATCGTCGCTTCGCAACCACACATTTCGGTTACCAAGACGTGGAAGAAGAAGAAAAAGCGAAGAAAGGTTGGTGTTGGAGCTGTTGAGTGCTTGTAACATGTGCTCTGCAGTGCACGAAGTGTTCGCGAACGTCGCCGGCCGCTACGACTTGATGAACGACGCGATGAGTCTGGGAATTCATCGCGCATGGAAGGACTACTTTGTGCACAGACTGAACGCGCAGCCCGACTGGAATCTGCTCGACGTAGCTGGCGGCACCGGTTCGCATTGTCCGTCAACAATCGAAAAACAAAGATATGCCGATTTCAGGCGACATTGCTTTTCGTGTGTTGCGAAAAATGCAAGCGAATAATGCATCACTTGGTCGTGTAACCATCTACGACATAAACCAAAACATGCTCGACGTTGGTCAACAACGCGCGAAACAGGATACCACTATTCACCAGGGTATTTACAATTTGTGTTGCAGAATTGTAGAAGCAAGCGAGTGCTTTGCAGACAGGCTGTCGTGGGTGTGTGGCGATGCGGAAGCGCTTCCATTTGATGACAACAGCTTCGACGCGTACACGATCGCCTTCGGGATCCGCAATTGCACCCACGTGGACAAGGTAAGTCAACATCGGATATATCGACATATTTCATATATGGACACAGAGCCAGGGGAATATTTCATAAAAGAATTTCAAATTGCAGAATTGCAAATTACAGAACGCGCGCATTGGCCATTGCCATGAAAATGCATAGCAACGGCCAATGCGCGCGTTTTGCAATTTACAATTTTGCAGGTTGAAATTCTTTTATGAATAGGCCCCAGTCCCGCTGCCTATGTTTTGTACAGGGATAACATATCATATATCGACATTCGCCTTTATCGACATTTTTCGCCGGTCTCTCGAGTGTCGATATATACGATGTTGACTGTATCTTTCAATTTGAGAACCCAACAGACGGCTAATCATTGTTTACTGTTTAGGTGATTGCCGAAGCATTTCGAGTGCTCAAAAAAGGCGGCCGATTCGCTTGCTTGGAGTTTAGTCACGTAGGAAATCCGGTTTTGAGAAGGTCAGTACGCTTATCTTCTGCTTCATTTGATCATCTCGATTTGCAGCATTTACGATCAGTACAGCTTCCAAGTGATTCCCGTTCTTGGTCAAGTACTGGCTGGCGATTGGAATTCTTATCAATATCTCGTCGAAAGCATCAGACAGTTTCCTCGTCAGGTCTGTAGTTTGTTTATAAGAGTTTCCCTTGAACTGAGAAGTCTTATTTAGGAACAGTTCCGTGACATGATTTCATCGGCAGGATTTCGTGGTGCTAGTTATGAGAATCTCTCATTTGGCGTCTGCGCGGTTCATTTTGGGTTCAAGAGGTAGCAGTACTTTTATGCTCCAACTTTTTGCTATTAGTAAATTTAATAAAAACAACAGTGTGTCGCATTTTGGTTGAACAGCATGACATACTGGATTGTCGCGACTAGAGTTACAATAATGGATGAAAAACAATGCCAATATATACACAGAACGCCTCGTAGGAGATGGGTATAACCCGTATTTCTTTGCGGCTCATCTCTTGGCGCTTTGCTGTAGTTGTTGCCGCAGAGCCTCTTCGTCACGATCGAGCATCTGGCTAGCCGTGTCGATCAAGTTGCTCAGGATCACCCGTCGCGTCGACGCCCATATGATCATGTCCACCTTGTTCGCGCTGTGCCACCTGCAACGTCACAACAGCAGTCGATTGATTTGAAGCAATCAAGTACGGTCGACTTACGGCTGCGGCTGGACGAAGCACTCTTTGAAATAGGCGTTGAAGGCGCTAAGCTGCTGACGCTGGTCGAAGGTCAGCTGGAGGCGTTTCTTGAGCATCACTGTGCTCACATTGGCGGACGGGAACAGGCGGGTCAGATCGATCTCTTCCTCGATCGGCGAGTGGCTCAGCTGTCGCACGACTTCCATCAGACGGCGGACCAACGGCTGCGTCACTTTGCCCGACACCTCCGACTGTCGCGCCACTCTGAGCAACTTGTCTCGGATGTCCAGCACAGTGCGACCCGAGTAGTTCATCAGTTCGTGCAGACCGATCAAGTCTCAAAAAAGATGCACGCTCATGGATTAACCGAAAGAGTGACGACTTACTCAATCCGCAGATGTGCAGATTCTGCGCAGTCTGCTTCTTGTTGTCTCTGAGGACTCGAAGGAGCTGGTCGTTGGTGCGCAAGAGCTTTTCGGTCGCCCGTCGCTGTCGCTCGATGAGGATGCGCAGAATCTGCTGCAGATCTTGGACCAGCTCGTCGCACTTGGCGCTCATGAGCCAACGGTTCTGGTCCTGAACGAACGATCGAGTGATCGAGATGTAAGTAACACTGAGCGCACCGCGAACGGGTCGTCGGAGAGGACGGGGTCGGCGACGACGGGGGTCGAGCGGGGGAAGCTGCTGAGCGCCGTGAAGCGACGAACCGTCGGCAGTTCCGGTGGCGCCTTGTCGAACGCGGTCTCGGCATCGTTGCAATCCTGAGTGCACATTGGTCAACTCATCCACGACGTGTTGAAATGACAACGTTGCAATGGTCGTTTCCTCTCCAGTACTGTTCGACGACATCTGCGACACCGTAGATGCGTTGCGCGTCCGCTTCATTCTGTGGCACTAACTGAGCTTCCTCGGATGAGCTTGGCAGCTCTTGAATGAACACCATTGTGCACCAGCTGAAAATCGATCTGAAGTCATATATTTCCGTATTTATTCCAATAGAAGCGCATGCGCTTCTATTTTTCGATTACCCTGGACCCGCGCTTCTATTGGAGACTGCGCTTCTATTTTTCGATCACTTAATTATTTTTTACTTTCATTAAAATTTTGACTAAAATTTAGATGAAATTTCCATTTTTTGTCGTAAAAACTGAACAAATTGTTGTATTTTGCTGATATCATGTCATAAACCGATCAGAGTAGCATTGAAAACACGGGGTTTACACTTCACGAACAACAAAAATTCTCTTTTGGGGAGTGGTAAGTGCTCCAGTATTGGCTCCATGCGCTTCTATTGGAGACTGCGCTTCTATTAGAATAAATACGGTATACAAACAAAATGAAAAAACCGCATGCGGAAGCTGAAGCCATTGGTGCACTGCCTGTCAACAAAACGCAGTCAACCAGGTCAGTCAAGTCCCGCCCCTATTGTGGTTACGGAGAGTGCCGATTGGCAGTGCCCTAATAAGGAGCGCTGGTCGACTGCATCGCCTCCAGGGCGCGGTAGCTTCCGGCAACTGGTTCAGGGCGAACTTGTAGCACGTTTCTCGTCGAACTTCAGAATCAGACATGGTGGTTCACAAACAGTTGGAATTTGGTCTTGAAAGAATCGAATAACTTCGGCCTTCTCATTCTGACTGCGTGAGACCCACGTACAGTACTTTAAATTTCCACAGACTTGAAATTGGGTCAAAATTTTACTTTATGCCTTCGTATTCTATTACTTTCTACGCTCGCGTTTCACTACCGACATAGGCCTATTTGTCGAAAAGAGAACTGCATCATCGCTCAGAAGAATCAAGAAATTTGCAGATTCGGTGCGCATAGCACTCACTGTCTGTCAAACCGGCAGCCTCCTTACGTTGACGGAATATTATCGAAACAGCAACATTAGTGGATCCTATTCGTTTTTTGTTTCTTTACATTGCTGCGTATTTGTACATTGTTTCCGCTGAGCAGGAATGGTTTAATTCATGGGTAACACGAACAAAATAACAAATATACAGGTCAGTTGGATCGATTGTGCGCCATTCGACAGTGCTCGATGGCAGACTCCTGAAGAAAAAATATAGACAAGCGATGAAATCGGAATAATTACCCAAGCGTGAACAAGGTCGGGGATTGATTGCCATCCGCCAAGAAGTCGCATTCGTTTGTGAAGCACTTGACTGAGTTGATCGAGCAAAGGCGTTCCACCTAAACTCTGTGTTACTCTCAGCGATGCTCTTCCATTACTCACTGATCGAGTCGTATGCGTGCGACGGGACTTTCGCGCCGTCCTTGGGGTAGTTGACGGGGACAATGAGCGGCAGCGGAGGTGTGCACAGATGGTCGGCTGCAATAGCGTGCACCAGCAAGTTGACGTAAGCGCACTCGGCGGTCAGCGGTTGCAAGTGGTTGTCCACTTCGATCCGAAACCGTCGGCTCAGATCGTCCAGTTCGCGAGTCGCCAACTCGGACAGTGTGATCACTGCGCCGTCAGCGCAAGACACTTCCAGCCTCTTCGAAACGCCTTCGACTTTTATCGGGACTGCTTCTTTTGCGGTGGACACGTCCATGTCCGCTGCCGTATACTCATCGGGGACGCTGAACAAGACGATGCGGCGTTGGAAGAAGTTGAGCAAAATTGTTACCGAATGCGCATGTGGTCGACACTCGCCCACGGGTCTTGGAAGAGGGATAAGTTGAAAATGTCGGCGTGACCGCTGTTCACGCTCGAAGAGAGGGCTTCGATCAGCGGCTGACACAGAGATTTGTTGTCGAACAGTAACTTCGCATTGCCCAGAAGCTTTTCAAGCAGGTCGAGTTTCACTTTTCTGCAGAGTTCAATCGAGTCAGTCCAGCGTGACGCGTCATAAAACACCCGCAAATCGTCTACCGTTTGTTCTCCATCACCTCCAGCAACCGTTCCAATCTCGGATTGGTCACACCATCAACTCGATCGCGTTCCAGCTGACGCCTAAGAGGCTCGGAGAAGTGCTGCAACGCCTCGAGCTTGGTCTGATAGACCGCCTGGTCTTCTTGCGACTGCGCAGGATTGGCAGGCACTGACGGCGGTCCGTTGGCGTCACCGGCGCTGCCCACTGAGGCCACGCCGCCACCCACCGACGCCGGCTGTTCTGCAAGCAAACGATTTTAAATTGAAATACAACCTCGACAATCTCGAAGCGCATTGGGAGAGATGCGTTAAAAACAGTGATGTTCACGGCCCGGGATTTTCCCCGAAAAAAAAGCCCGGCCCGGCCCGGTCAATTTTTTCAGGCCCGGGCCCGGTACTTTTCC
>JAQGCX010000928.1:0-13118 GCA_034700205.1 Plectus parietinus | reverse complement strand
GTTTTACAATTTCTGGATTACACGTATAGAATGATTGCGTCTTAGTCGCTCAAATAATAAAAAGATGCTAATGATATTCGGTCTGACATAGTGGCTATTAAAAATAATAAGCAAACATAGGGGCTAGAAAAAATAATTGGTAAACATAGGGGCTATTAAAAATAATCGAGAACATAGGGGGCCACTTTGAGTAAACATAGGGGCCGTTTTAATAATAATCCTACAAACTCATTCAGTCGATTAGGCAATTTGGTTGCTCTGGTCTGGTCTGGTCAGTGCAATGAAAGGCCTTTAGGTCCTCGCTCTGGGGACTTAATGATAAGCGCAATATTGAACCAATATAATTAATTCACTACATCAGCTGTACAAATAATTTTTTCTTCCGTCCACTTTTTCAGTCCATCTTGCCTTGCCCTGTTTTTTGAACAGTATTTATGGCAACACTGAACTGAATTTCAGTTGCACTGCATACACGACGCCGACTATCTGAATTGAAGATGGAAGAAATCCCATTGACCGTGTTTAACCGTATCTTGATTTATGCTACGAATGACAAGAGGCTGTTAAGAAGAGTTGTTTCTTGGGAGGTAAGAACTAATACTACGTTATTTGAGTTTCTCTAAGAGCAGTTTCATATAACATTAAACATTATTGAGTGGACGTTAATGGAGCACGGACGGATATCACTCTTCGGTGAAGGGCGGATCATGAGGATCCACCTACCTTTGTATTAAATAGAACCCCGCCCGTCCCAAGCAAACACCCGTGCACAAAAAGCCCCCAGATTTTTGCTCTTTTACATGAAGTCTAAAACCCAACACACATGTTCTACTACTTAACTTCGGAAACGTACCGCAAGTGCAGATTTTATCATTCTCTCATGGCGGGAATTCAAGAGTTTACTTCAAAACTCTTTTTCTTGAATAATCTTTTGAATTCCCGCCAGTTGTTAAACGAACTCTTGTCGTTTTTCAGTATGTTGTAGCCGAAATCATTCTCTATTCAAAAAGTTTAAGATCAGCTGAAACGGTTAAGTTTTGGTTGAGAACGAGCTCTCAGTGTGGGATCCCTGTAGGGACATCCTCGTGCGGCCCGTGCCCATGCGTGCGTCTCAAAAAAACCCGGGGTTGTCTTTGAGGAGCCATATCTCAGCAACCCTATTACGAAATTCAACAATTTTTTTTTCAGAAAAGACCTTATGACTCTCAAAACTGATAAACCAAATTTCGGCTCAATCAATTGAATTTTTGCTGAGTTATTTGATGTGATATAGAGATGTAAATTTTGGGATTTTTAAAAAATTGTTTTTCCCAACACGAATACAGTAATTGGTGTACCAAACATAACATGGTGAAAGCCCATCCTCTGGGCTACAAAAAAATTCGCCACCGGACGACCATTTTCCACAGAGATAGTCAAATTTAAATGTCGACGATAAAAACGCAATTACTTATTAGCCAACCTAATACTTTCCCATAAGTTGCTTTAAGTTGTCTTTCTTCTTGAGCGCACATGAGAGAAGGTGGTGATGAGTGAACATAGTGTACGTACAATTACTTCCATTCAATATAAATGAATTCTGTAATTTTCAGAGGGTGAGTAAAAAACTTTCCGCGAAACTAACGCACGAATTCTGGCTGACTGTTCAAGCAAGGTATTTCGATTTCTTCAAACCTCAGTGCAATAAATTTCCAATGAAGATAGGATGGGAAAAATTCAATTCGATCGACACGTGGGTGCTGAAATCCCTTCATCAAAGAGGAATCAGAAGATCGTACATCGTCTTTGACGATATCGATTTCGACTCTCCTCTACCGTCGGGTTTTGCTGATTCAGGTAGGTGGCGTTGTTCTGGAACCAATGGTTTCCCGATTAGTGAATCGAAATATCTTTAGATTTCGGGAATGTGTGTCTAAGGGAGTGCCTGTCTGAAAAGGGTAAAAAAAAACTGTCAATGACGGTATTAGCTCACAGGGTCGTGTTATAGTGGAGACTCAGGAGGCCCGGGCCTCTCGGCCCACGGCCGATGAGCGGCCCAGAGCGGCCCACCAGCTGTCAGACTCCGGTCCTATTTCGACGTCGTTGCAGTGACAGTACATTATTTACGATATACGGTACATACTATACGTCATCTGTTGTTGAAAATAATATACTTACAATGTCAGAACAAGCACAAACAAACTGTGAAGAACGAAAAAATTATTCTACAATTCAATAAAAAAATCTCAGCACGTGCAAAAGAACCGCAGCACGTGCAGTGATGCTTTCGCATTCAATCAGTGAAATTGCTGGCGCAAAGACAGTGATATGAATTGTTACTATAATGTTCTAAATCGACGCAGGCGCACTTATTATAATCATCAATAGAATAAAACTCATCGCAGCACAGTATAATCTTAGAAGAAATGTTGCTATCTTTTGAACTGATAAAAATTTTCGCATCTACTTTACTTTCAAGGAAGAACCGAACATTAGCTTGCAATGACCTCAACTTGGTGAACACCCAGTCGAATCTTTGGGAAGGAATTTCTTTCAACTTGTGAAATAAACGAACTGTCAGATGCAGTTTCATATTAAATGAGCTATTGAGATAGTAGCACAAAAGCATCGAGTCTAGTCGGTTGTCGTCGAACTGAGGAATACAAATTCCAATACACAAATACCTCAGTTTTGGAAACAAAAGCTGATAGTTAGCCAAAGTGTGAAAGAGTGGAGCTCGCTTATTTTCTGCTTCGCCAGCATCGTAACCGAATTGGTCGTTATTAATGCATAGATTGGTTATCAAAGCGCGGCTATGTAGATGATTATTTCCTAGCCAGCGCTCCACGTAGTGATTTGAGCATACCAAATGCAAACACCGGATCTTATTGCTTTCGATTAATTTAAACAGCTCGTCATCAAAAATGCCACTAAAAGCAAATTTCTCTATGCTTGATACCAGGAGACATTTAATTGTCATATTGCGCAATTTTGCATATATCGCTTTTATAGATTTAACACTTTGCGTACCTATTAATCTTAATGAAAAAAGCGAAAGCCGCTGCAGCGTATTAAGATTTAATAAGGCATCGATGAAACTGTCGCATATTTTGGGGCTGGTTATGAAGAAGTGACATTCTTCGAGAAACTCGTGCTTTGACTCCAGTATACGTAATAGTTCAGGGTCATTAAAATTTTGACGAATTCCCAGTCGCAATGAAATGGGCTTTGGCACTGAAACCGTAGTATTAGCACTATAGTACAGTATATGACCATGTCGAGTACTATTGAACTCGAACGAAAATTATAAGGAATTGAATGACGAGCCTCTGCCTGTGTAAAATAAACGAGTACAGAAAATGAGAGAATTCTACCTAGCAAACTCAGAAATTTTAACCGAATTGAACGTTTGTTTGATAACTGTTTGATAACATCAACATAATTTTATTTGAATGATAAAAGACTAAATTTTTGTTAAAATTTCTCCTATATGTTTCGTTCTTGGCGCAAAATTTCGTTATTAGGAAGGTTACAAAATTGTGCTATAATTTCTGAAAATACAGCATACCAGGACCCGGTTGCATAAAACTCAGGTAATTTACCTTCTGGGTAATTACAGTAGTCCTGCAAATCTCGCGTCGCACTCTGGGAGCTCGTTCTCGGCCAAAATTTAACCGTTTGAGCTGAGTTTGGACTTTTTGAATATAAAATAATATCGGCTATCATATATTAAAAAATGACAAGAATTCATACAACTGTTGGCGCGAACTTAAAGTTTACCTCTTGTTCTTGAAGTAAACTTTCAGTTCGCGTCAACAGTTGTACGAATTCTTGTCATTTTTTAATATATGATAGCCGATATTATTCTATATTCAAAAAGTCCAAATTCAGCTCAAACGGTTTAATTTTGGCCGAGAAAGAGCTCTCAGAGTGCGACGCGGGATTTGCAGGACTACCGTAATTACCCAAAAGGTAAATTAACTGAGTTTTATGCAACCGGGTCCACGACTACTGTAATTACCCAAAAGGTAAATTACTTGATTTATGCAACCGGGTCCCGCAATTCGTCTTTCATGAAAGTCTTTCATGTGCAAGTCTTTCATGAAATAGGCCCCTGGGCTCCCTTTCGTGCTATGCTTTAAAACAAATCGCAATTTTCACATAATTTAGATACGTTCACAAGTGGGCGTTGATCAAGAATGAATACTATCTGATGTCCGATCGCTTCACAGTCGAGAAGATCTTAATCAACGACGAAAATATGAACGTCTCTTTACCAACCAATCAGGTTGGGCACCACTGCAGCACTACTACTCTAACATGAATGCGTGTTTGCATAGTTTTTTGCTCATCTTTGCATATTTGTCACTGCATCAGCATTGTTGTGTTACTGTTTTGCTTTACAATTCAGTTATATGATATAAGTTTGTACCTCTTTACGTGCTCTCATATTTATGAGTGAATGTTCGGAATGTTCGTTCATCTTTTGTTGTATCTGTACAATACATAATGTACCCTCATGATGCTATTTTTTAGTTTCATAATATTTTTTCTCGTGTTATTTTTGTCTCACATAATTTTTGCCTCAGGTTATTTTGCCTCAGGTTATTTTGTGTAATGTTATTTTTGAGTGTTGCGTTATTTCGAAACATTATCGTTGCAGTTATGTTTTGTTGGGAATTATGTCTGTATTGGACAAAAATAACTGTTGATCAAAAGTCCCAAGTTCTCGCGCCAAAATTTGAAACAGCATCTGCTCTTCTCTTCTGCATGCGCAGTTATACAAACCCCGCTGACTGCATGATAAGAAGGGACGGTCTCAATGTAAAAAGAGAGCACAGAATATAATAAAACCACATTTCATTTACAATGCGCTCTTGCAAAGTAATTGACGAATATAACCGATTGCTTTTTAAAAAAACGCAAGTTGTTTGCTCGAAATCTAATGAAAGAGTGAGTAATAGCCGTGTAACACAAGACTCCGACATATCGTCAACAAGCGTCTGCCGAGCGCCGATGACGAAGTTACGCCATTTTGCGTTTCGGCGTGATAAGACATGGGGAGAGAGAAAAAGTCTCAGGCTAAGTCTTCTCCTTTTACTGTCCTCGACAATAAAAACACGTTCCATCTTTCATATAGAAATGCGTGGTTTGCAAGGTATCATATCTTGCGCTTTTGTTGTCACTCATAAAGAGTCTCGACGTTCCTTTTGAGCCAACGAACACCCAACCCGTTTGAGCCAACGGACAGCGCTTAAATATATACTAATGTAAATATGACATCGCCCTGTCTGTAAACATGCGTCGAAGCCAATGCACTTTCCTTTTTTGATCGAATGAAAAATGACGCTGCTGCAGAGTTGTTCACGCTTGATAAGAGAGCAACGTCATTTACCCTCAATTGCCATCCCATTCGCTTCGTTCTTGTTTACAAAACAAAAAGGGGCCATTGAGCACTTGTTGTGTGTGTACCGTATTCTAAGAATTAGTGACCCCTGGTTCATTATTGTTTCAAATTCCCTGGACCTCGAGTCACTATTTCTACATGGATCACGAATTCTTAAAATACGATATTTTGGTTCGTCAATTATTCTGTTTGGCGAACGAAAATTATTAATATACCAATCAGTTTAATGTTTGTTCCAATTCAGTCAGCTTTTTTTGTCAAATTTCAACATGGTCTACCGTCGGTCCGAACAGAAACGGTGGCCCATGGCAATACACACAAACCACATCTTTTGTATCTTTATTGTTCTCACAATACTTATATACGTATAGTCCATCGCCACACATATTTGTACTACAATTTATATGTCGCACTAAGCAAGCAAGACAGGTTACTCAGTTCGAGTCTTTGAAAGCAACGTCATTTACCATCAAATGCCATCCCTTTTGCTTCGTTCTTGTTTACAAAACAAAGAGGGTTCATTGAGTACGTGTGCATTTACGAACAATTTATCGAATTTTAAGAATTAGTGACCCCTAGGTCGCTATTTCTGCGTGGTCACTATTGTTTCAATTGAAAATTTGCAAATTGACTTCTGATTCACTCTGTATGTTTTCTCATTTCTCATTAATTCTGACTTCAGATTCGTAATCAGGACAAAAAATTGACAAGGAAACATAATTACTTTGTCGATTTTGAGCAAATTTGAATTTGACGCATTTTTCATGCATGACGAACGGTATTTTTTCAAATTGCCGCCAAATTACGATCATGAGTCCGATTGCGACAAAAAAATTTCAAGCAATACCTCAACATGTCCTCTTCAAATGCAATAAGCTGCATTTAAATCGATTTCTGTGCAATAAATTTTCCTTGATATTAAAAAAACGTGAAAAATTGATGTGTCAATCCAATAAGATCGTGAAATGCGTAAAAAATAGTGTATTACTAATCTGAGTCAACAACTAATATCAAAAATATTACAAAAGAACGTCTTCAATCCATTATCACCGTTTGTGAATCGGTAAAATCGTGGTAGACAGAAGAACGAAGCAACATATCAAGAGTAGTTCCTACCATAGAGGTAGACATTTTTGCTTCCATAGCTTTGTAGATTTCGAGATCTTCTTCGTCAAGCGAAATGCTCCGATCATCGCTTTTTACAATACTGAGCGCCTGCAATATTACTCGATATTGATTGAAAAAATTGTTCGTAATTTTGAGTCGTTGTTCTTTATTCTCTTCAGCTGTCCACAGTGAGTCAACAAAGTGTGAGTTTTTGTTTATATATGAAAGAACAGTTCCAAAACCGTGATTGCGTAAATTTTTTGCTGCGATGTCAAGAATTTGTTTCCCCACACCACGCAACGCAAAAAACAGCAGCAATTGTGGGTTAACAGCGATAATGTTGAGCGCATCCGTGAACGATTCGCAGTCAGTAAATGGCGAAAGAGAGCGGAAATCAGCAGGAAGATAATTTCGACGAAGGCTTGCAAGACTCAAATCGAACTCCAGTACAAAATCTTCAGTTTCTCCAACCGCCTTACAAACTTTTCTCGCTGCTGCACAAAAATCATCAAACGAGACGTCAGTTAACGGCTGATTAAGAGCCTCAAGGTTTTCGTCTATCTTCTTCTGAACAGCTTCGCTGTCTCTGAACAAGACGATGAGACGTGCGATGGCCCGAGAGCAGCCGACGATTGAGAACATGTCGTTGAGCGGCGGGTTTGCGCTGGACAAGGCGAGCACGACGGGCCATTCGAATGACAGCGCTTGTTCGACGTGATCCACAGCGACCAGCGAGCAGTCGAGCTGCTGTTCCTGGACTGAACCGCAGGCGATGTCATTGTCCGCCAAAAAAGTCTTTACCAACAGCAGTTCCGAAACATTCTCAGTGATAATTGCAATGTCTGAGGGCAACAAACGCTTGCTGTCAATGTACAGCATTTCGCGTAAACGTTTTACGGCCACATTTAGGACTTGGTTTGTGCTGAGCAAGTTCTCCACCACTTCCACTTGTTGTCCAACAATGCTGTGGCCAAATGAGACCTCGTAATTTCTCTTCTGATAGCCACGTCGCCAGTAATCAATTATATTTCTCGTGCCTCGAATGGCAGTTTTCAAATCGAAAAAAGAGCAAACGTCACTAGATAGTTCTAATTTGTGCAGATCTTCAACTGCTTGGACAATCAGCGCTGGACTGACGGCTCCAGTCATTGCGATCACCGTCATACCAGAGCATGTGTTAGCGCGGCGTTTCAAAAAATGTATTCGAGCTTCTTTCGACAGATCGTCTTCGTCACGAAAGTAGTCGTCTTGTGCGCGCCCTGCTGCAAAATCCGTCATTCCATCGATCACCACGACTGGTCGAGCGGTTTTGTTCTGCTTGAAGAATGCTTCGAAGAACTCGATCAAAGCCGGTCTTGTAACAACAAGGACCTTGCTGTTTTCTTTCTGCTCATTGGCCGCTTTGAGAGCTTTCAGCATAAGCAGTAACGTCTTCCCAGTACCCGGTGCGCCGACCATTACCTGCAACATGAGACATTAGCGTTCCGCCATATGACGGTTATGGTGCAAACTCACAAGAAAAGGAAGCTCTTGACCAGACATAGGCACATTTTTTTGACCAAGGGTGATCGATCCCTGGCTGAGGGGGGATCTCTCATGAGAGATCACCCCAGCCAAAAAGCTTTTCGCTGCTACGTGGCGAACACGTTTTGGGGGATGACCTGGGGATCGAAGTCCTTGAGGGAACATCCCCCAAACCCAGAGCTGGGCGGTTGGGGGTTGGTGGGGGGAGGGGGTTATGCCCTGATACCTTTCGGGTGGGTAAAAACCGATGCCGCCAACAAAACAACAAACGCGCCGTTGGTTGAGAAACACAAAATCAAACAAATTACTTCTCTATCGTAAGGGAACACAAATAGCACTTAAAATTGCCTGCTCGGAATCCAAAAGTAGGGGATCGTACTATTAGAGAGGGTTGTACTATTAGAATTAATAGGGTACCTGACATTTGGTGTCACACTGATAAATACTGAGTTGTTCGGCACTTAAAAATATTGTTCGCAAATTATTGTTGACGCTAAACGTTTGCTTCAAGGTCGATGAAATTACATAAGCTTGCTTGTCAATTTTTCTGTATATTTCCATCGTGTTGCTATTATGACATATGACCTGCGCTGAGCGAAGACCGACAAGTGCCGCAGTGAAACGCTGCAACTTACCATCGTCCAGCAATTTTGAATGAGTAGATTGCGATTCTTTTCCTTTCCAGAATTCAGTGAACTTTTCGACTGTCTGCATAACTGATTTATCGATATGATCAATATTTTCTGGTTTGTTAATTGATGATAAATCTGCGTTTGGAAAGCAAACAATTCCATGAATTGGAATTCGACTTGGATCAAACGCTTTGCCTACAACCGATTCAAAAAATGTCGGCAATTTTGTCGTCATCATTTTTCTGATTTGATCTATGGCTTTCTTGTATCTTTGATCTTCGGCTCCGAAATTTCCGATATTCGCGGTGCCCTTAATTTCGATTAAACAAACACCAATACGATGATGTATAAATATGAAATCACATTCAAAAGCACCAGGACCGAGAAAAAGTTGAATTAGCTTCTTATCAGATTTTTTTGACGCTTTCAGCTTGTTCGCAAAGTCTTTCGAGTTAAAATTAGCAATTAGAACACCTCCAAACTTCGATTTCTGAAACATTTCCAGAAACGCCGTTTCTGCATTGTCGCCAATAATCGTTGCAATTGACCCGTAATTTGGATGTAATTTGTCTGCTAAGATAATTTCATCTTGTGCAAGCGGTGGACCAATATATCTTCGCTTGAAAATATCTAAGAACATTGGTATACAGACGGTGCGCGATTGATTTTCGCTTGTCCAGTCAGGGTAAAACTGTGTCATAGTAAATAAAGCTTGGTCAATGAAATCATCCATCGATTTTTCTTTATTAATTTGTGCAACCACATCTATATCCTAAAAGTAAGATTAAATAAAATTTCTCATCAATTATTGGACATAGAATCAGTGTTGCAACTGTTGCAACTAGGTTTCGCAACTAAGTAATTAAACTTAATTATAGTACTAATTAACTAACTAAGTAATTGTTTTTGCATTTTATTAATTAAGTAACTAAGTTTTTTTAAATCACTAACTAAGTTATTTTCGAAAATCGCCAATACTAAATAACTTAATATTAAGTTATTTTTGTAAGTAAGTAACGAACTAAATTTCGAAAAAACAGCTGCAACACTGCAAAAAATACTTGTTAGGTTCATTCGCTATCGTTGCCTTGGCTGATGAGCACTACTCAATAACTGACTTGTCAACTTTTAAGAATAAATAGTCTTCTTTGCTCTCAGTTTACAATACCCATTTGTTGTATCTTTTTCACAAATTTTGCATTCTTTTATAAATTATTTTTGCATTATTATTTTTATAAAAAACATATGTAGAATCACTGTCTTTGTCGTTCGATCAGAGAAGTTTAATGAGGGAAGTTAAAAAACTCTTGAAATATTTTCTAGCGATTCGATCTCGCTCTGAATTTGATGTAAGAAAGATGTAAGAAAGCAAAGTGTTGGGGAAAATTTCTAAAACTCAAGAGCACAAATAACGTACAAATATGCTTTGTGTGATGGCGGGTTTACGTTTTTTGGGGGTGGCTTGTACTTAAGATTTCAAATGTGGTACGTACTGCCGTAGATGGTGGAAGCGATTCCTCATTATTGTCGGTAGGCAGTCTCCCCCGTCTTGTCAATCTATGCCACTCTATTCTGTTTCTAGGGTGGTCAAGACCGGGTCGCAGCAACGTTTTTAGTGTGCAGAAAGTCGGCACAGTATTGTAATCGCTGCTGATCATCTTTCTGTTTTGGGCAGTCAGTTCAAAGCCGTCATAAAATATCACGGTATTCTCTTGTCCATCTTGACTGCTGCTGTTGAGCAGCACGCGTTGACCGCGCAATCCATATTTCGCCACGATTTCAATCCATTCGTGCGGATTCGTGGTAATTATCAGATTTTCACGTCCAGAATATTGACTGTTCGCCGCCGCGAGCTTCAGTTGGAGAGCCGTGGTTTTTCCGGATTGGGCGGCGCCATATAGCACTTGTACGAGAGCTGGCGATTCTACAAACGCCAGCTGTTCATCAGTGAGAAACATCCGCTGACCGAAAGGATGTTTTCGTAGCGTTCGAAAACCGACTAAAGTCGCCGATAGGAGTTTGAAATGTCTGTTGTTCGACAAATCATCTTGACTATTGATAATTTGATTCCGAGTATGGGCAATCAGGTGATCGATGTTTGGTATTAGTGGTTCTTTACTTGTTGTCCGATTCGAGACACATTTGATATGTCGATACGGCGCCGGTGGTATCAATGCCTGCATACACTGCTCAAGCAGAACATCGAACTTGTCGAAATCAGCTTGTTCTTGCGATTTCGACTAAAGCGACAAAGATTCGTCAATTAAAAATGCAAGCATGCTGCAGGTGCACGCGCGAAGCCGATCGGACTAGGGGAGGGACAAAACTGAAAGAGGAGGGGACAAAACCGGAACATAATAAGGAAACTTTCTCTCTAAATTCTTTTCCGAAATTACGGGAGGAGGCAAATTTTGGTCCCCTTGGTCCCCCCATCCCCCCGGTCCCCTCATTCCCCCGGTCCCTCCATACCCCCTCCCCGGTCGATTCCCTGCGCACGCCCCTGCAAGTAGGAATTTTTGCAACTCGTCAGCTCGAAAGTGTTGTACACAAAGAAATATTTTGAAGTGTCAGTTAATGTGCAGCGAAAAGCTATAGTATACACTGGTCTACCATAGCGGTGATGCGACTGTTGTCGTATTCGCATTTTCTTTGAAACTCGAACAACAACTGACTTGTAGCACCCAACAGAGACAACATGGTTGCTTCTACATATGCAAAAGGCGTGACGAAGAGCCGATACGTTTTAATCAACCCGTCCGCTTGTTAGCTATTGACCAAGAACGCGACGCCGTTGCTTCATTGCACATTTTGCTCTTATCTTACGTTTGCTTTCATTCATGTTGCTGGTAAGAGCTTAGCTGGACATTACATATGTAATTTTGCCTCAACTTCAGCCCACGGAAAACAGTATTTCATAGTTTTCGTTCCGGAATCGTCTGTAAATGGTCTAGACATACGGTATAAATCGGATAATGGACATCAGGTTAATGGCCACAATCGTTTATTGAACATCTTTCTTGAAGCTCGAACAAAAGTGTACAATATTTTGAGTTTTAAAATAGTTGGATAATGACCATCCGGTTTGTGGCTACATGGCTAGGGTTTATCCTGATTGAAATATCTTTTTCAGGATATAAATAACAGGATCCTAATATACTAAAATATATCAGGAATTTAAATAACAGTACTGAAATCCCAAAAATATCAGAAATTAAGTAACAGGATTCTGATATTCTAAAAAAAATATCAGGATTATTTCGAAAATTTTCGAAATATTGATTTTTTACGAAAAACATCAGGAATTGCATATTTTTCCAATTTTCTCTTACAAACAAGTAAATGGCATGAAAACACTATTCTTTCACTGTTTATCATACAGTTTTTGCTTCGTTTTCCCACTCGATTACTTTCAGATCGTTAGGATGAATCAAAAGCAATTGCAATCATTGATGTAATAGAACTTTCTCTGACAAAATCATAGGCAATAAAGTCTGACTGACATTATTCTTTTTATTAGCTTTTTATTCTTTAATAAATGCAGAAGTATTACAGGTTTGCCAATACCAATGATAGAACCGTGCGACAGATACCGTACTTTTGGAAATAGTGACACTGTGCCACTATTATTTCAAACTCTCCAGACCCTGTGCCACTTTCTGCGCGTACCACTATTTCTGTAAATACGGTAATAGAAAATACTCATTTTATGTTGCGTTCATTTGACAAACACGATCTTTTTAGGTAATTTTCTTATACAGTTAGAGCCGAAATTATTAAGAAAAATGGGTTTAAAAATATTATACCGAGGTCGGAGATGAGCTGTACGTTTCTGTAGGCCTCTATTTGCTTTAAACCCTGGTAGTTTAGCTGTTCATAGAATACTTCCAGTTGTAGACGGTTGAAAACCGATTGATCATAGCAGTCGGAGAATGAAACATTGCCGCGTGGACAATTAGTTGTCTAAAAAAAATTAAAGGACCAAATCAGTTTAACTTATTTCAAGAATTAACTTTATTTTACTGGTTTTATGCCAATTTTTATTGGACACCCATAAGCAGTTATGGCGGAAATGTGTTGGAGAGCATGCAGGGTGGCGCATGGAAGTGGCGACTCGGAAAACCCAAAAAATGTTGAAGACGCTTCCAGATATCACGTTTTTTATTTATTGTACATAATTAACAACATCTTAGGACCGTGTGCGAAAATTTTTAGTACTCAATCACCCCTCCCCCTGGAGGTCCGACCTTGACCATGTCTGTTCTGGGGGTGGGGGGAATGAATACACATGTGTTGGGTACGGAAAAAACACTTGAAAAAGCTGCGCAAAAGCAATCAACGGCTTCAGCGAAATTCGACCTGTTTCTCAAAATTCTTTGTTCGATTTGTAAAAATTTTCACTCCCCGGCCGGGAATCGAACCCGGGTCTCGCACGTGACAGGCGCGGATACTCACCACTATACTACCGAGGA
>JAQGCX010000927.1:0-13121 GCA_034700205.1 Plectus parietinus | reverse complement strand
GAAAAGTTGGGGGGGGGTTAACATAGCTTTGGCCTAAAAATTTGCATAAATTTGCATAAAATTACCGTAACTTTGTAGAAATTTGCATAAAATTACCGTAACTTTGTAGAAATTTGCATGAAATTACCTTAACTTTATGCAAATTTTTTGGGCCGCTTTCGGTGGGCGAGGGGGGTTAACAAAATTTCGCCCATTTTGCCCATTTCGGTCAGGGTTGGGAGGGAGGGAGTTAACCCCCCCAAACACACCTATGGGGGGGTGATATTACCCCCGTGCTCATGTCTGATAAAACATGACTAGACACAATATGTAACACACGTGTGAGTGGACGGTGGAAAATACTGAGGACGAACAAGCAAGAAAAGTCAACTTGGAATGGCTGAATCACTCGAGCTGTCCAATGGGCGCGTTCTGCAGCCACAATGAGTGCAGGAAGGTGTACAGCTTCTCGCTCACGGATACCTGAAAAATTGGAATATTCAGAAGGGAGCTGCCTCTCAATTTCCTATATCAGCGACTTGAAAACATTAAAATAGCCTTAAAAGTGCTATTTCGAAGCAAATAAGAAACGAACGAGTACCGAATTTTTCTGTAAAGAAGACCCCATGGCCTTATACCGTATTATTCTAATATAAGCCCCCGGGGCTTCTATTTTTCGATTGCTCTCTAGAGGGGGCTTATATTAGAGACGGGGCTTCTATTTTTCCGATCCCTCGCTAGGGGGGGCTTCTATTGGAGACGGGGCTTGTATTAGAATAAATACGGTACTAAGTTTTTTACTAAGTAATAAAACTTAGTAACTTAGTACTATTGTAACACTGGTTGCAGTACAGTCGATGGACGATTTGTTGCGGAGACCAATCGAATTCGGAGCAGCAAGAGCCTACGATCAGAGAAGACACAAGTTCAAGTTGACTTTCAATTGCGGCGTGATGGTAATTCAACCGAACATGCGGCAGTTTCGCATCTTTATCAATCTGATTCGCGGAAATACCATTCATCTATACCAATCTATCGGAAATACCAATATAATCCTATCTATGCAGAGCAGAACTGGTTGAACGTCGTTACTTCACCGAGTTACCGTTCGGTGACAATATGCTCAACAATCTGTACAATACTGACAAAGAGCTGTGGTCGAAGTTTAGACCGACCATGCGCGCTTTGCACACCATTCACTATAAACCGTTTCAACGCAGCCAAGCAGACAACGAAAAACGCGAAGACGGTCGCTTGTACAACCAAATGTACCAGCAAATGGTCAGAGACGACCAAAAAATTCTCTAGTTTCTTGCACCTTGTATTGATCAAATACGTATCTGATTTCATGATAAAAACAAAGCGGATTTACCGTATTTTGTGCAGCAAATATGGCCGCAGGCATGGCATTTACTTTTCATTTCGTACTTTGGTGATCGCAGAATGCGGGTGCTTTCGCTTTTGATGCTCGGCGTCATCGTGCTGCTGCTGCTAGCAGTGAAGGCAGGCAAATCACTCAACGTCAGGGACTGCATGGAGCAGAACCCCTACGCCGGCGCCGCCTCTGCCAACGCCACTGACGCGCAACTCGTGGTCGCCATCGACGCCGCCAGCACAATCGACCGACTGCAAACCCGAACCGTCGTTCGCCTCTTGGACACTCTCAGTTGCTTCCTTGGCCGACGCCCGACTGATTCGATCATCGTCGTCATCTTCACTGACTGTAACCAACTGACAGTCACATCCATCCTTCCCATCACCGTGCACCTGCTCAAAAGCCGACTGAACGATTTAGCCCGACTGAGAAAAGACCACCGTCAATGCAACCGTCGGACGGACCCATGCGATATAGCCGATCGAACAGTGCATCTGCTCGACGCCAACGACAAGCGGCGTCAACCACCAGCCTCAACGTTTCTGCTCATAGTTGGAAGAGAGAAACATCGGCACAATGCGCTGCTTATCCAAGAGCTCGACAGCTTCTCGATCAACGACTGCAAGTCCAACATTAAACCTGCGACATTGACCAATCTACTGGCACTTGTTTCGATGTCGAAGACAAAAGCGAATCCCACTTCTTCGGCCGAAAAACTGAACCTTCGGCAGAGACGAGCTGCGGACGGCAGCAGCACCGAACAGACACACGAACAGCACACCAGCGCAGCACCAGAATTGGCGACAGCTTCCGACACATTCTCGGCGTCAATGATTGGTGTCACTACGGGCACGGCGCCACCGAGCACCACAGCGGCACACACCACCACAAACATTCGGCACTCTTCGCAGCTATCGGCGTGGGTGTCGAAAGCGGCTGACGAAGGAGTGATCAAGTGGTGGGTGGTGATGATCATCGTTGCCGTCCCGCTCGTACTCATCGTGGGCAGCATCGTGCTCGCTCTGGTGCTCTGCCGTCGAAAGTGGCGTTCGCCGAAGCTGCCGTCGATCAAAGACACCAACGCCATCGCCAAGTTTGACCGTGAGACGCCGGATGCCGAATGGAACTCTCGCTCAGAGCCGCAGTCGGACATGGAGGAGACGCAAAAGACGGAAGTGCTACTCGACGACGCGACGCAGTCAGTCGGCGACTGGCCGTCCTTGTCCACCGGTGTCACGCCTGTGCCTTCCGACGTGGTCCTGCAACAAGCCCTTCTGTCCGCGTCGATGACCGAGACCATGACCGCCGACTTGAGCATCACCGGCGAGCAGGAATCGCTCCATCTGAGCGCCAGCAACAACAACAACAACAACAACTAGACTCGGCACCGATCAGTTCTTTGTCGTTTGTTCAGTGCTTTCGTCAATAGACAGGTGCATAAAGGGAACAACTAAAAAACATCAGAGAAAAGTTAGGTTCTAGACCATATTCACCAGAGCGGAATGAGGTCTACTGCTCTTCAACAACTCGGGTATTATTTGAACTCGCAGATTTATTTCAGATATCATGCGTACAAACTCATTCGATTCCAAATGCTCCTTGAGACCTTGAAATTACCAGAGGAGAAACAAGGTACAGCTGCGGTAGCTGCTGAGAATCATGTTCGAATTGATCGAATTACCACCGTTTCTCTCAACAGATCAATCGCCGGACCATTGACGAGTACGCAAAAGCCCTGACAAAAGTTATACGACGCAGGTACAATATCATGGATTCCCTCGCAAAACTATTGTCAATAAAATCTCATCAGTCAAGGGATGAGAATGATGAGGTAGTGCGACAGTGCCGCCTGATCAAACAGTGGTGGGCGGTGTTGGTGCTTGATGGACGGCGCAGGGTTCCAGCCAGTGTATACAGGGAAATCGCTACGACCGGTACACCATGACGATTGCAACCAATATCGCCATTTTGCTTCCCTTTTGTCTCTACATCCTCCACGTATGACTTGTGCTCAATTCTTATTTCATTGTTTGAGAATCGTTCATTTTTCAGACGCAACAGCAATCGACGCAGCTCGGTATGTCCCGATTGGTGCATTGGCTCGAACATGTTGCTGTTTAGTGATCAGGGCTTGCTGCGGTCTCAACGACAACACCTGTCTCAACTACACGAACGCAGAGGATTTGTTCGGCTTGAGTTGCTGTGGCAATCAACCGATCAACCAGTTTGAACAGATCTGTTGCAACGGAACGGCGCGTCGCCGTCGGCAGGGCAATCAGTACTTCGAGCAGTGCTGCGGCAATCAAGTACTCGGCTACGACCAGACCTGCTGCGGAGATGTCGTACGCTCGTTCCTTCACTTTGGAAGCAGATGTCCGACTTTGACATTCCGACTCTGAATTTTAACCGGGGAGGGTCTAGCTACACTCTAAATCCTGTTAATAGAAATTCAATGATATGTTCATGCAATTCCCTCCAACGGCAAATGTTCATGCAATTCATAAAACTTATGAACAGCTGTTCATTGAAATTTAGATAAACTGTTCATAAAATGAATGAACGTCTTCTTCTCGCGCTTGCAGGTGCATCGGATCGCCAATCAGCAGTGCTGCGGCAATGCGACGTTCAGCATGTACGACCAAACAAGATTGTGCTGCGACGGAATACTGAGCAACATTCCCCAAGGGAAGGTGGGCGCGTGTTGCGGTAAGACAGCATTCGACGGCGGCGTGAACCAGTTCTGCTGCGCCGGCAACGTCTCCGACCGCAGCCAGTTCGACAGCTGCTGCATGCGCTTTCGTCCTACGAACGCCAGTCCGATCGCCGGACAGCGTATGCTGCTCGTTTTTACGTTTTACCATCATCGAGTTTCCATCTTTGTAGCGTACAATTCGGCGAGCCAGTTCTGCTGTGACACACCATTTTTCTCAAATGGGACGCAGGCGTGCTGTTACGTGCGAAGAACAGGAAAACCCGAAGATCCGCTGGACAAACCGATGGTCTACGATACTCGTAGAGAGTGCTGCACTATCCCCTACATCAATCCTGTCATGAAGCCCGCCAACAACGACTGTACTACAACTATATTGTGATTACATTTAATTCAACGAACACATTTCGTTTTCAAAGTTAACTTTCTGTGAAAAGTAATCGAATAAAAGAGACTCAACATCATTGGCAAAGAGAATTTGTCAGGGCTGTCACTGGAACAAGAATTAACTGGGCGCAATGCCGACATTGAACGGTGTGCTTTTGTCGTTGTTGAGAAAACCACCCACGTAAAGGGGATCAATGCCGGGGAAGCCGAGCAGCATGCCGACTCCTTTCTGCCCCAGTTTCTTCTCGCGACCGCCGCCCAGTGCGGCGATAGGCAGAGTGGACGGCTGAGAAGTCAGCTTACTAATACCTTGATCGAGAACGGGCACCATTACATCCATCAAGTTGTACGTGAGTCGGGTGGCGAAGTCTCCGCCTTGATCGGGTTGGTCGCCGTGGTCATTCGGCTCGCTGCGTCGCACATCGGTGTCTATTAGGCGGCCGTCGCGGATGTTCGCATACCGCTCGAGTGCGGCGTCACAGGCGATCTGGTCGTAATAGATGCACACCTCGCGAGCAAACTGGAGAGCATTGGCGCTGCGCTGTCGTCGCATGCTGTCATGTGTGGAGTGCAGACTGTCGAGTACAGTGCGTGCGAAGAAGTTGTTCGATGGGTCCGGCTCGTTCACACTGTGCGCCCCGACGCCGCCGTCCACTCCCACACCATCCGTGTCGTCCGTCGTCAGTTGGAAATTGATCGGTTGCATGCCGAACGGCAGGGGTATGTACACGCCGTTCGTTGTCCGATCCGTCGACTTGACGTCTGTGTTGCCTTTGAGCATTTGCGTCAGCCAGCCAATTGGATTGTCTATATCGGGCAATAACAGCTCGCCTTTCACATCGTCTTCCTTGTCCGTGTAGTGGTAGATGCCCTTGGGGACGAGCACAGTGTCACCGTCTCCGGTTGGAACGCGAAGGAACGCCTCAGTGGGCGCCGCCAACGCCTCGTTCGGTCGTCCCACCACCAAGCCGCCGTTGATGCTGTTTCCATTGCCGATCGGCAGGCGCAGTCCTCGTGAAAACATTGTGTCAATGGCCGCTCGATTGTAGCCGGGGATATCCGGTAGTTGAGCGTTGGTTGCTGAAATTTCAACAAGACGAAAGTCACACACGAAGGGCACAAACAAACCGGATGAAACAAAAAGAGCGATTACTATCGACGCCAATTGCATGTCGAACAGACGTATTCTCTCACCGCGTAGTGACGTTGATTGAGTGTTTGTCGAAAATTACGCCAACTAGGTCGGATCTCCTTTCTGACCCGATTCGCTGTGACATCTGAGACAACGGTGCGCCATTGAACTAGACCCGCACGACGCGCCTTTGCTCTCCCCCATAGATGTCCTTGGTGGAAGGGCTGGCCCCCCCCAAATTTGATCAAAGTGAGCGGAGATTTGTGACCCCCTCTTGAAAAAAACCGGTTTTTAAAATTTTTTTTTGAATTCCCGCCCAAAATGACCATAATTTTGCTTTAAATTTACGACCCCCTCTCGAATTTTGAGCCCTAGTACTTGCGAACCCCCCCCCAACCTCGGACCCCAAGGGCACCTATGCTCTTCCCCTAACATGCTCAAGCAACTGTAATCAATATTTGTCACCAAAAGACCGCCCTTCTTTCTACATTCTACGTAGTATCTGGTTGTCCGTGTACATTCGATCATTTATAGTTCACACATACAAATTCAAAGTAATTTGATCATGTGCAATACATATCGTCAGCTTTCCGCATAAAAGATTTCACAGCTTCGCTCTCGCTGCTTTTAGCAACAATTTTGCGCAAATCGGCCTCGTCGTTTTCGAAGAAACAGTAACCGTTTGCTTGGTCCGCTGATTTCAATACAGCCAACATGCTTTCCTTTTGCTGCAAAAAATCATATTGGGATCACTATTAGCGTCTTTTCAAAGACAATTACTTACATTGACATTGAGAACGAGGAAATTGACCAGATTGAAGTCTTCGACGACACCGCAGATTGCTCCGTTCAGATCTTTGTACTTCTTGAGAAATGGATCATCCTGCATGAAAGGAGATGAGCAATCGATTTGATATAAGAGAAATAAGAGGAGTACATCTAGCAATTGCAAGAGATGCCGCAAATCGAGGACGTCGGTGAAGTAGTCGAGCGAGAAGGGCAGAGGTCCGTACTTGGACAGCAAGTCCACCTTGGACAGAACGTTCAGATGAGGCGTCTCCAGCTGGACCATTGTCGTCAGCGCAGTCATCAATACCGACACGAATTTGCCCGGCTCAGAACAGTAATGCGCATCAGTCAGGTGCACAGTCACTATCCGGTGTCCCCACTTCTCCAGCTGTTTCAGTAGCCGCTTCACAGAATCATGGTGTGTGTACAGTTCAACTTGACCCGGGAAGTCGAACAGCAGGTAGGTGTCTGACGGCAAGGCGTCTAGCTGCTGCTTCAGCCAGTCCATGTGCGACTCTAGATACTCCATGCAGTAGATGAGGGCGCCGTTCGGTCCGAGCGACAGACGGTCCATCACGGCCGACAGATCGATCAGCCGTCGAATGTCCACCTCGCAAACGTAGGGCACGGCGTCGTTGGCAGGGTCGACGTTCACGCACGCGACACGACGACGCAGTAGAGTAAGCATGTCGCGCATCGCCGTGCAGTACGTACTCTTGCCCGACCCCGGCGGGCCGATCACCACTTGACCAAACATCTCGCAGGCTCTAACTGATCAGTTTCGCGCTTCCAAATATTGAAGGACCGATGAATTTCGGCAGGAAGCAATCGTGCTACCGTAACAAGAGTATCATTTTCGTCGCTGAATTATTCGCAGGGAAAAGATAAAAATCCGCAAAGAAGCGAAATTCTTGATCACGTGTATTATTCTTCGAGTTGGCTTTGTTGAGTGATTCGCGTATGTTTCATCTTTCTGTCAAGGGCTTGGTTGGTGATTTCATCATTATTTAGAGTAGAGAGACGGGGCTGGAAATTGTGATGGAAGTGGACTGATTTCTGTAAAGAGGAAACGAATTCTGAGCCGAGCCTGACGTGTCGCAAACGTCAGCCAGAGAGCAGAGAGGTGGGCAGTTCATTGTTGAAAAACGAACGCATCCCCATTCTATCTTTTTATATTTTCTTTCTGATCTTATTTTCTGGTCGTTAGAAACACAAGTTTCAGCACCAAAATGGACTTCGACGACGATGAGGCGTTCATGGAGTCGGGCGACGAAGACGAAACGCCCAACCATTCGGGGGAAGACGACGACGGCATCGCGATGGAGCCGACGCACAACACAAATGCCGACGGGAAGGACGAGGACTTTGAGTACTCGGTGCTGGCCCCCGACGAAATCGTGCAGGAGATGTGCACTATGATCAAAGACGTGGCGGCCGTGGTGCAGATACAGCCGACCACGTGTCGCATTTTGCTTCATCATTTCAAATGGAACAAAGAGAGCTTGCTTGAACGGTACGGGACAAAATGGGCTCGCCTGTTCATGTTAATTTTGCAGATTTTACGACGCGGCCGATCCGGAAAAGTTCTTTCGCGAGGCGCACGTAGTGAGCCCGTTCGTGCGCCAGGCTAAGCCGCGCGAGCACCTGGACAGTCCGCGCGTTGTGCACTGTCCCACCGAAGAGACGTGTCTCATCTGCTTCCTCACCCTTCCCACTTCCGTTCGTTTTTTTTGCTTTTTATTATCTCTCTCTAAATCGAAAATGTAATATTTATATTTTAAAAAGATTGGCAGTTTGATTTCATGACGTGTTTATTATTGATTTATTTTGACCGCGGTGAAGCAGTTTCAACAGAATGAGAATGATTGCAGAGTCTGACAGGGTTGGAATGCGGACACCGTTTCTGCGGGATGTGCTGGGGTCTGTACCTGACCACGAAGGTGATGGAAGAGGGACGTGCACAGTCGATCGCCTGTCCCGAACATAAGTGCGACATTCTGGTGGACGACGCCGAGGCCATGGAGCGGATTCGTGACGAGAAGGTGCGCCGTCGCTACCAGCATCTCATCACCAACAGTTTCGTCGAGGTGAGTCGTGTGTTGCACTTATTCTGCATAGCTCATCGCTGTCATTCAGTGCAATCGTCTGCTCAAGTGGTGTCCGGGCACCGACTGCAGTCGAGCGGTCAAAGTGCAGTACTACGATGTCCTGCCGGTCACTTGTGCTTGTGGCATTACTTTCTGGTGGGTTTCTTTGAGCGTTTGACGCTTTACAGCAGTGTTTTAGCTTCTCATGCGGCCACGAGTGGCACGAGCCGGTCAGCTGCCGCCTGTTCGAGCTGTGGACGAAGAAGTGCAACGACGACAGTGGATCTAACTGGATCTCGGCGAACACGAAAAAGTGTCCGAGGTGCCAGGTGACGATCGAGAAGAACGGCGGCTGCAACCACATGACGTGCAGGGCGTGCACGATGGAGTTCTGCTGGATGTGTCTTGGTCCTTGGGAATCGCACGGAAGCCGGGGGTAGCTCTCTTTCGTTGATCTGTTGATTAACGCTCCACTTCAGGTACTCTTGCAACCGCTTCGACGATCCCGCCGCCCAGGCAGCTCGCGACGCCCTGGCGGCTCGCGACTTCCAGGCGGCTCGCTACTTCCAGACGGCTCGCGACTTCCAGGCGGCTCGCGACTTCCAGGCGGCTCGCGACTTCCAGGCGGCTCGCGACTTCCAGGCGGCTCGCGACGTCCAGGCGGCTCGCGACTTCCAGGCGGCTCGCGACGTCCAGGCGGCTCGCGGCGTCCAGGCGGCTCGCGACGCCCTGGCGGCTCGCGACGCCCAAGAGGTTCGTTTGTGTTCTTCGACATAGCACTTGAATTTTTATTGCGCTTTCGGCGACATACTCCATGCATTTTGAGTTCTTTCCATAATCAAAAATTTCAGCGATCACGGGCCGCTTTGCAACGGTATCTGCACTATTATAATCGATTCATGAATCATCAGCAAAGTTTGCGACTGGAAAACAAAGTAAGTGCTTTTTAAATAGATTTCTAGTTGGTTACATTTGCATTCCACATTACATACGCGGCGAAAAAAACTGTTCAGCCTATGCGATTGAATTGTTGGCAATGTCAAGAAATTTGACATCAGGGTGACCTTGGTGTTCATGACGGTCATGACGGGTTGTGTTGTGCTGCCAGTTGGCGCTGGCATGCAAATTGTTTCTTCGCAGACCATTTTACGCAATATTTAGTACATTGCCAAACTGTTAATGCAACGAATGGCTGTGTCGTTAATTTGAGTGCACGCCGGAAAAGTATCTGATGTTGGTTGCAGCTGTACGCGACGGTGAAGACGAAGATGGAGCAAATGCAGCAGCAGAACATGTCTTGGATCGAGGTGCAATTTCTCAAGAAGGCGGTGGACATTCTCAGCCAGTGCCGACGGACTCTCATGTACACGTACGCATTCGCTTTCTACCTGGAGAAGAACAACCAGTCGGAGATCTTCGAGGTGAGGTCCCAGTGATCAGCCATCGTCTGATCAATATATCCTTTCTCAGGACAATCAGCGCGATTTGGAGCACGCGACCGAACAGCTGAGTGAGTTTCTCGAACGCGACTTGGAAAGCGAAAACCTCGTGTCACTGAAGCAGAAAGTTCAGGACAAGTACAGGTGAGTGTGTCGAATGACGTGGTTGTTGCTGAATGTGACGTGACAGGTATGTGGAGCAACGGCGTGCGGTGCTACTGAAACACTGCTCGGAAGGGACGGAGAAAAGCTGGTGGCATTACACGAACTGAAAGAGTGAGAGCCTACTGTCCAGTCATGCTCTTCTCCTTGGCACCGTGTTCTGCTTCGTATGGTTTATCTGATAATATACAGGCAGGGGTTATACAGTATTTTAGTTCATTGACCATACATTTGTTGGACGTTTTCATTTCCTCGTGGCATATATATTGTGTTCACCAATAGTTAGGGGATATTTTGCTGTAATTAGGGGGAACAAACAATTTTCGTGCTTCTGTTCTCCTCGCCTCCTTCATGTTGTGGTACCGTTCCACGTATGCCGACTGTCTTTTTGATTCACCGTTATCAAATGCTGAATTGATTTTCGGTTAGTCTCGTTGTGCTCTGACGGTGCTCGATTTGTCTGGTTCGCTCATTGACACAGCGATCGCTTGATTTAGGATCGATTTTCATTGCTTTGTATCGTCATATCAAAAGAATAAAGCAAATGGATGAACAACGACGGTCACTGTGATCAAATTCTTGCGCTCTTAGTCGCTGCTCGTTTGCATACCGACAATGGATTGAATCGGTGTCCGAGTTCAAGTATGGGCTGTTCATTTCCACCTGATTGGGTGCAGTGAATATCTAAAAGTCGTGGGGTGAATTTGTTGCTCGATTGCCGCGTCACAATTTATTTCTTAGATCGTACGACGGTAATCAAAGATGTCGCTGGCTGACGAGCTTTTGGCCGATCTCGAAGAGGGCGCTGAAGAAGATGAAGAGGAGACGGCAGGAGCGGTGGACGAGGACGATGTCATCGAAGAGGTGACTGAAGATTCAGCTATGGACACCGGTCCGGGCGGACTGTACGACCGAGTAACCGTACTGGCCAGACTGCGCGACTCCGACCGCTTCAAGAATCTGATGGCGCGACTTGTTCGTGATCGGGACGTGGACGCGGAGCGCAAGATCGCCGGGCCCGTCGAAGCCGACCCCGAGTATCAGTTCATCGTCGACTTAAACCAACTCGCGTCCGAGATCGACAACGAGGTGAACGTCATCCACAAGTTCGTGCGCGACAAGTACCAGAAGCGCTTCCCTGAGCTCGAGTCGCTCGTGCCCAATCCGCTCGAGTTCCTCGCCGCCGTGCAGGAACTGGGCAACGAGATTCAGAGCAAAGCGCAGAACAAGGAGGTCATGGGACGCATCCTCCTGCCCGCCACCGTTATCGTCGTCAGCATGACGGCGTCCACTACACAGGGCGTCCAGCTCAGCCCCGATGAGCTCGCCGTCGTGCAGGAGGCCTGCACCATGGCCTTCGATCTACAGCAGGCTAAGATGGACATCTACAAGTACGTCGAGCAACGAATGGCCTTCATCGCGCCGAATTTGTCCACGCTGGTCGGCGCGGGGACGGCGGCGATGCTGATGGGGCAGGCGGGCGGTCTGACGCAGCTGAGCAAGATGCCGTCGTGCAATGTGCTGGTGCTGGGCGCGCAGCGGCGCACGCTCACCGGCTTCAGCTCGAGCGCAATTCAGCCGCACACGGGTTACCTCTTCTACACGCAGATGGTGCAGGCTCTACCCCCCGATCTCCGTCGCAAGGCCGCCAGACTGATGGCCGCCAAGTGCACACTCGCCGCTCGCGTCGACGCCGTTCACTCCTCCACCGACGGCGCCATCGGACGACAACTCTTCGAGCAGGTCGAGCAGAAAATGGAGAAAATGCAGGAACCGCCGCCTGTCAAACACGTGAGGCGCACAACAATATCAAAACGGTTATTGACGATGCATTGTTGCAGGTGAAAGCGCTGCCAAAGCCGTTGGACCAAGCGAGCAAGAAGCGCGGTGGACGCCGTGTGCGCAAGATGAAGGAGCGACTGGGGATGACGGAGCTGCGCAAGAAAGCGAACCGAACGAACTTCGGCGAATTGATGGAGGACGTGATGCAGGACAAGATGGGGTTCAGTCTGGGACAGGTGAAGAGTGGGCCCGCCTCCGGCGGTCGACTGCGAGGTCCGACTGCGGACCAGAAGTCGAGAGCGCGCATGTCGCAAAAGCTGCAGAAGACCATGCAGAAGCAGAATCAGACGTCGGGCGGAGTCACCTCCGTCCGCTCCAAGATGGCGGGCACCGCGTCCAGCGTCACGTTCACGCCCGTCCAAGGCTTGGAGATCGTCAACCCGCAGGCGATGGAGAAGAAGGTCGCCAACGCCAACGCCACCTACTTCTCCGCGACGGCCAGCTTTGTCAAGGTTCAAACCCCCATGCCCGGCGCAAAAAAGGATTCTTAATTTTTCACGTCCATCCATTGAACGATATCCACTCTCATTGTTGTTGTGCGAATTCTGTTGCGCGCCGATTGTTGAACGTCTGTTTCAATTTCATTTTTCGACATAAATTTGTGCTGCGTCATTGGTCATTGACAACACTTGAGATTGAGCTTGTAGCCGATTGCTTCTTTTAGTTTCAGCACGCCTTTCGAAGCCGAAGAATTTGCACTGATAAATCAGGCAGAATGACAACAATTAGTGCCGAAAATTTGCATATGCGTCGCATTTGCAACAAGACCGCCAAAGAGATACGTATCGATGAGTCAATAAGAGTCGGTTGATGTGGAGGCGCTTTTGTCTTATCCCTACTTACTTGAACAACTGAAGATGGACCACTCGGTGGAAATTCACCCCAAACTGGCGAAACTCTTCCCCGCCAGCAACACGGACTTGTTGGACTCGGAGGAGAAGCGACTGCCGCTGACCAGCACTCCGGCGCCCACTGCGCCCACGTCGGCGCCGTCCAGTCCGCCCTCGTTCAGTCGACTCAACGGCGGCTACGGCACCATCGGCAATAACAGTCTCAACCTGCCCAATCTCCGCGGTTCGTCATTTTCATTGCAATCCTGTGTGTGTTTTCCAGTCTTTACTCGGATTGTTCTGATCGGTTTCTTCCATTTTCGGAGGTTAAACGGAATTTTCAGGTCCGATGCTGTTTCCAAACTTGTTGCCGGGTTCGATGCGCCCTC
>JAQGCX010000926.1:0-13132 GCA_034700205.1 Plectus parietinus | reverse complement strand
TTTAGTATATTTTTTACGGTGTTCAAGTTTGCACGACACCCTTCGCCATAACATTTATTGCAAGTCGTTCAAAATAGCATAATACATGACTGAAAGTGCGAGAAGTCTTATTTTGGACTGTATCTCAAATGAACTATTTGTAATTGCTTACTGATTGGAAAGGATGATATAACCATCACGTAGTCTTGTGGGACGTGGGTGTAATAAACGTCGTCGCCTGAATCGGAATCGGCTAAATGTATGGCAACGTAGCTCAAAGTCACAAAAATCCAGGTGGTAATTACAGATTGTGCCATTAAAAAAATTTCAGGCCAAGTTACAATCCTGTGAGTAGTCATGTCGCGAGTTGTCATACAGCCCAGTACATGGCGTTGTTGCACAGTCAACGTCATCCGACAGAAACTTTTCACCAATAAATAACAAAACCTGAAAGGAAAGCATGGCTGACAAACTGGGGACAGAAAGCCACCGTTACGAAGTGATGAACCATTTGTTTGATCGCCAACGGTTATCAAGATAAACTGCATGCTATAAGTTCTTCGACACATGCCAGCTATCAAAACAACGTAAAATGAAGCATCACTGTTTGCGCACTGTATATTCTGCATGAATTTATCGTTGCTGATAAAAGTGAATGAAAACTATTTGTTTCCCAGAATGCTGGTGATTTCAAAAGATTAATTTTTTGAAAACTATGTATATTTAGTACAGAGGCATGTGTAATGCAAGACGAAACAATGCACCAGTGAAAACTATCGTTGCCAAAGGGATGAAAAATCACAAGTACATTCGAAGAGGCGACGCTTTATTTGTCTACATTTCACGTGCACCAAGATTGATGGTATCCTTCAATAGTAGGTACGGTGCAGGCAAAAAATTTTGCTCCAGGAAAATGAAATCCAGTCGAAGGTGTTGGACGTGGACCCAATGACATGAATTCTCCGTTGGCGCCCAATCTTGGCCAAGTTGGTATTGGATTGCTGAAACAGAGAAATCTCAGGTCCATATAAAGCAGTGATGGGATCGGGTCGGCTCGACCCGACTTCGGGTTGCAACCCGACGACCCGACTCGGGTTCAGGGTCGGCCCGATGACAAGCCATCAGGTTCGGGTCGAAAGTTTTCGAGTCGGATCGGGTTCGGGTTAACTCTTTCGACCCGACAACCTGACTGAGTTAAAACACGAAAATGACCAACTGATCAAGAAAAAACTGATGAAAATTTCAAAAAAATGTTTAGAATTACTGTATTCAATGAAAATCTGCATGATTATAAGAAAAATTTCATTGGGAAAATCGATTTTCGGTGGTAAATTAATTTCTGCCGTCCGTTTTTGTTGGACGGTCTGTTAGATGCCGTCGGGTCGTCGGATCAGCCCGACGATAGACCGTCGGGTTCGGGTTTGGGTTGGAAAACCCGACCCGATCCCATCATTGTTATAAAGTAGCCAAGTAATGAAACAAAGTTTGCTTCAAACAACTTTTTCAAATTATTATTTTGGCTTCACATTTTTATTAATATGCAGGATTTGAAAAATATGTTCATGAAAATTACCGTACCCTGTTTTGATGAAGTTGGTCCAGTACTGTCCCATGATATTTTCCGTCAAAACATCGTCAGCTGTCACTTTCCATCCACCCATATCGGAGCCCGGGTAAGCAAAAAGATACTGTATTTCCCAACCGTGTCCTATTCCTCTCAATTTCGGATCGACTGTCGGAAGGGCGGCGGGCGCCAAATAATCGAAAGAATAGAGGTAGACGGGGCTGTTTGTTTGACGGAAGTACATCGCGTCTTGATAAGTTGGTCCGACGAATTGCAGCTCGGTGTATAACTGAAAGCAAGTCACAGTAAAATTTCCTGGTGAAGCATAGTTTCCTGAAGGCACATTACGTTGCTTGGGATCGTTGAGAGGGAGGGATCAGGGATGAAAGTCGAGAGTCGTTTACCGTATTTTCAGAACTAGCACTACTGTATTGCTATTGTTTCAACCTCCCTGGACCCTGTACTGCTATTATTTCAACCTCTACATGAACAAAAATGTGCTTGACAAAACAAAGAAAACATAATTTTGACATAACATAATTTTCATTCAGTCTGTTTTTGTTAGTAAAAATTGATGTATTTATCTCAAATTACGAGTCTACAGTACCAAACATATGTGGATAAACATCAGAACATGCACTGTTATCCCTGCGTGTACTGGCATTGTTTCAATCCCCCCTGGACCCTGTACCATAGGTGCACTTGGGGTCCGAGGTTGGGGGGCGGTCAGAAATCCTAAAAATTTGAATATGCAAATTAGACAAATTACGGTATTTTGGGGAGTAATTCAAAAAATTCTAATTTGGGCTTTAAAACTTTTTTTTCGGCCTTCAGCAGAATTTCGAGAAGGGTCGGAAATCCCACCCCGCGTGGATTGCTATTTCTGAAAATATGGTATGTGACCGTGTTCTATCGGTTAGTATTTAACAAACTAAAAATGTTTTTAAAAAATCGACCTTGACGTCTACATTGCACCATCCGATGTGATCCTGATCGTTGAGATTGGAATTGGCATCAACATAAGCATGCTGGATTGCTTGTGAAACCAGTTGAGGATTTTTGAAATATGGCAAAAGATAAGTATGGGCGACATCATTGGTCATATACTGGCGTGTAAAATGATTCACAAAAGACGTGTTGTGCAGAAGACCACCGGTTAGCACTGAAACAAGCACATTAGGAAAATTTTACATATTTCATTCAATATTGTTGCGTTTTCAATGCATTCATTCTTTACGATTATTAACTATGCCTTTATATGATAAAGGTAGTGTGCCCCTATTTTGTTATGTTCAAATCGTAATTTGTCTCGATACAAAATGTTATCGTTACTGTAACAATTCGTATAATGCAACTAAAAGAATGCGCACATACCCACAAACACTTTTGCGCAGACATTCTAGCCGCGTTTACAATGCGCCTGCAAACCAGCAACCAGCGAACAAGCAAATCAGCAGCCTTTTTTTTATTGGGTCATCATGATTCATGACATTTGGTTCATCGTCAATCAAATTAGGGATCCAGCAAAATGTCTAGCGCGATAGACATTCTGTTTGCTGGTTTGCGGGCGCATTGTACATGGGGCTTTTTGCGCACACACTTTGCGCGCACACTATGTCTTGCCGCGTTATGTTACGGGACGAACAGACTGTCCAGCTGTGAAGTGCCTCCTCCGGGGGTACAATGAAAACAATTTTGATATTTATACACGAAGCCGATTCAATCAGTCGAACACTTACCAACGTATATCCATTCGTCATGAGCATTGCCCATCATTATTGGTATTGGTGGACGATGTAGTGCAAGATTTTCTATTAAATCTGGCAGCACTCCACCTGGACCATCAATTACAGGTGTGAATCTTCCTGAATGTCTTGCATGCAGCACGGCATCGGCTGTTTTTGATCGCAAACATTGCAGCATCGCTGCCATTTGTGTGGGATTGTGTTGTTCCCACTGTGCAGCAGTGATGCAGCCTAAGTTGATAGCCAAGGATTGGCTAGCTTCATCCTGAGGTCCCAGCATGCTGGAAAGGTAACCGGTGCTGAAACCACTGCCGCTGTTCAGTATCGCTTGCTTGAACAGATCTGAAAAATGCACGATTAATTTTTTGTGATAAAAACCTAGCTTTGTATGGTATGTTGTTCTGTCAATTATATTTTAGAAAAAAACGTGAACACTTACGTTGACTTATTGGCGACAGCGTAAGCAGTGAACATGACATCGAGCCAGCGCTATGACCACCAATTGTTATTCTGTTTGGATCACCACCAAAGTATGGAATGAAGCGCTTCACCCAATTTAGAGCTTCGATTTGATCGCGCAAACCCAAGTTTCCAGGCACAGTTGAATCGCGCGTTGAGAAGAAACCTGAATTATTCATTGATGTTTTCGACATATACGTAGTACTAAAAATTAGGAAATTTTCATTTTTCTTTTCACCTACCGAATTGTCCAAGACGGTAGTTAATCGATACCACGATGACGTCATGGCCGGCAAGATTCTTAAATACGCCATCCGTGTGGAGACTTCCTGATCCATGGACATATCCGCCTCCATGAATCCAGAAATAGACAGGATATCTATTTTGTGTGATATTGAAAAAAACTGAAAAAAACAAATATTTCGAAAGTCATATAACATAGACAATAAACAAATGTTTTTCACAACGACAATTAAATGTACTTACCTTTGGAGTGAAAATATTGAGAAAGAGACAGTCTTCATCGTGATTTACTGGAGGAACATCGGTTTGCAGACACTGCGATCCGTAGTGAAAAGCGTTTATCTGGCCCGATGGGTCTTGTCGATGCGGTGGCTACAAATGGGTAATCATTGTATGCTTAGGTGTAACTGGCTACACCCCAGCCAGGCCCGGCCTAACGGTGGACTTTTTGGACCTGAAGGTCCGGGGCCCCCCGGCTCTCCGCATGTAAGGGGGGCCCCTCGACCGCCGGAAGGGGCCCCCAGCTAGCCAAAAAGAAGCGTTCAGCAAAAAAATATATAATTTTTTGCCTCCGGCGGTAAAAATAGCTAAATCTTTCGCCTCCGGCGGTAAAAAATACAAAAAATTCGCCTCCGACGGTGAAAATTGCAAAAGCATTTTTCCTCTCTAGCAGTAAAAAATGCAAAAAAATTTGCCTCTGGCGGTATTCAGGGGCCCCCCTCAGAAAAAAGGTCCGGGGCCCCCCGTACCCTTAAGCCGGGCCTACCTCCACTGGATAGAATGGATAGAATCAGGTTTCGGAAGCGCCTCCATCACCCCCGCTTGCCCCATCTAACTTCTCACCCCACTCCACATACAAAAATACACATTAAACATAAAAGACACTTTGCTTTGTTCCAACATGAGCAACCTACACGAATTAAAGAAATTTTCCTGCTTATCTAATAATGCAGCACGCCTCCAGAATCTTAATGGCTAAACTCAAACAATCAAATTTTGCTTCTTTTTCTAACAGTTTTCGTTCATATACTTTACATAAAAACGAATCTCTCAAAATACGGGGATATTCTAAAGATTTTATGAAGTACATCAGCACGCAACAACAAAAAAATTTTACTTACTCGTTCTGGCCCGCTGATTGTTTGGCACAGTTTTCACTCCGAATGTACTGTTTCTGATCGTGAACACTGCGTCGGAATCGTTTGTCTTTACAGCTGTGTACGAGCAAAAATTAGCCTCTGAAAATAGAATAACGTGAACCATAGAAAACTATTTATCCTTTCACTGGCTGCTGACAAACAACCGTTATCGCAATTCAGAAGTGCTGAAAAGCAGTGCAAATTAGTGCTCAAAAGTGTGAGTAGCGCTTATGTTGCGCTTAGAAATTCTATGTTAGAGATTTCTGTTAATGAACCTTGCGCCCTGCATCAAGCAGTAGCGGGTTGGTGGTCTCACCGCGACGATTTGCCTATGGTTACCGTATATTACTTTCAAAATTGCAGGGCACCACATCGCAAACGTCGGGCAGTGGCGCTGGTGTGACTGACGAACAAATGTCGCCGTCGATCTTGATGTCGTCGATCAGGGCGGCACCCTTCTCCGATCCAAACGCGAAGATGCGCACGCGGAATGGCGAATCGATCGCATTCGGAAGCCGCAACATCCCAACGCCTGAAAAGGAATTCGGTATCAGCCCAATAAGCGCCTCCATTCCTGTAACCGGGGGCTACATACAGGCCCCCCTGACCGGCTACATACAGGCCCCCCCCCTGACCGGCTACATACAGGCCCCCCCCCCTGACCGGCTACATACAGGCCCCCCCTGACCGGCTACATACAGGCCCTCCTCCTGACCGGCTACATACAGGCCCCCCCCTGACCGGCTACATACAGGCCCTCCTCCTGACCGGCTACATACAGGGCCCCCTGACCGGCTACATACAGGCCTCCCTACATATAGGCCCCCCCCGGTCGCCGGTCGGAGTGTAGCTGGCCTCGGACCAGCGTTATAGGTATGAGCGCCTCCATCAACTTGTGAAAATAAATCGCAAAATTTTAATGGTGTGGCTGCAAACTAGAACTGTAGCTTTCATTAAATTCATTAGTTTCCTTCATATCAAATGAGCAGAAAAGTTTTGTTGTTATCGATCATGTCACAGGATTAAGCAAAGTAGTGCTGTTACCCGCTGAAAGTTCTCCTGAGCTGAACATTGAACAGAATATGTCAGTCAAATTGCTCGCATCCGATGCGCAAACTTGAACAGTGACGTTATTTGTCGTCCAGTATCTGAAAAACTTTGATCAATAACAGCAATCAGTCACAAAGAGTCGTGATTCACCGAAAATATGTGCCAAATTTTGTGACAATGGCGTATTTCTCAAAGTTTTTAACTTTGAAGAAACTCAAACGTAGCTGGATCTGGATCTGAGTCACTGCTACTCGCTACACTTATGTTATACTTCATTCGAATGAACTCACCGAAACGAGATTTCTCCTGGTCCGTTCGTGCAAATAATTTCTTCACTGATTAATGTAGCTGAACTGAATTCACCGGGAAACTGTGCAATGGCGAATGCGCCATCTGAAATTGGTCAAACTATTTCAGTCTGACATTTGTTGTGGGATTGGAATAATGAAAACTTTAAAGAGTGATTGAGAAAGCCTCGAATTGGTATTAAATAGATCAAATAATCATCTTGGCCGACCCCCCCCTTCCCGCGTCGGTAGCCCAGAAAGAAGAGAAGGGTCTCCTTTTCGAACAGCTCCACGCTTCTCCCCTTACAGTTGAGTGATTTGCGCACATTCCTGTGTGGTATTTTCCCGTTTTTTTTCTAGAACACGTTTCTCCATTCAGTTATTCAAGTTATCCCTCCAGTTTTCCCAAAAGCCAAATTTTGAATTTGACAGAAGATGCAGGCAGACATGGACACGGGAGATGGGGGGATATTCCCCTAGGCGAAAAAAATATGTTCGCCACGTAGTGGCGAAAAAAATTGGACAAGCACAGGATAGAATGGGGTTTTTGAGAAAATTTTGGTACTAATTCCCCACCCTGGGGGGTTTGACCTTGCCCATGTTTGGATGCAGGTATGAAGAACCAGAAACAAGAGACGAACTTGGTACGTCAAATGTTCCAGTGAGTCCATGGATCATATTAGGTTCTAGTTCGCCACTGCCCAGCTGCCATTGAAGATTGTCAGGCGCCAATCCGCTGTTCGTCCACAGACAAGACCCATCGTCGAAAGTGCAGCTCAGATCTTTCGCCGACTCCAATTTCCGTGAATCGTCGCGCAACGGCAGCGGCTTGACGGTGAACGACGAGCCGAAATCCCACGGATTCAGGGTGGACGTCGGAGCTAAGGTGGTCTCGTGACACAGTGTCGCCTCAAAGCGAATCTCGTCGATTGCGGCGAACCCGCCTTCCTTCTCGTTGAAACCGACCACTTCGAACGAGAACTGAAACGATGATATTCGGATAATTGGATAAAGTGATAGAAGTATTTTGGAACATTTGTGACATTTGCGTCAATTTAATGTCACTCGAAATCACACCAATAATCTAAAGCGTTGGTTTGAGATGACAACCAAGCCCGAACCGGTACCTTTTAATTCTGTCTGTGCCACAATACACGGGTCAAGAGTCCGGTCTACCGGTAGCCTTGGGCCATGAATTGCTCATGTTAGGCAAGTATCAACAACGCAATCACGAAAATGTCCTGGTCGAATTTTGTTTTTGTTTTTCACATCAAAGTTTAGGAAAGCCTCCAATCGGTCTGAATCTGACACAGAGGTGGGCAAGGTTTCATCCCTAGGGGGAGGGGGGAAGATTTATTACCAAAATTTTCGGGCCGGGGGAGGGGGATATCCCGCGGCGGGTCTGTCCGGTGAGCAAAAAAAAGGTCACCGAAAAAAAACTACGTAGCGAAAACGTTTCGAAAATTTTCAATCCCCCCAACCTTTTGGCATCCCGGAGGATCTGGACCCCTAAGGGGAATATCCTCCCCCAATCCCCCCGTGCCCACCTCTGGTCTGACATTAAAAACGATACGTGAGACGTGCAAAAAAGTTATCTGTTTTAATTTACCAAAAACGGCTCATTAACAGGTCCATCGATTTCAATAGTAATCGGTCCCGGTGCTTCGACCTCGTTGAGGAAAGCGCAACTGAGCGGGAGGTACTCTACTGTCATCGAACACAGCTGGATTCGCGTTTTCGGCTTCAGCCAATATCTGAAAGCTATTGTTTTAGATCTGAAGTTTGATTGCGATCCATAAAGTTCATTCTAATTTTCCTGTTTTCAAACTGCTTAAAATAAGCAAAGCGATGTTAGTGGTGTGCCACAGTTTCGAATCGGAGATATAAGAATAGTTGTAATAAATGTGCGAATAGTTGTAATAAATGTGCGCTTACTTGAACGTCAATTTTCCTCCATAAGCCATGCAAGGGATCGGGTCAGACTTGAAGACGCTGAACGGTTTGGGCGAGTTCCGGTCGGCGAATAGAAACACGAATGGACCAGTCGGTCGCTGTTCTTCGCCAATCACCTCCGTCCATTTCTCTTGATCGATTTTGTCATTGCCGCGTTCCCACTGCAAACGTTAAAATTCAATCATTTTCTTCATTTCCCATGCAATTGTTTTGTGCACAATGAAACAGTCCAAGTATGCGATTGGAAATGGAATGTCATAAAATTTGTCCACTGTGAAGTGTTTACCTGCACCCATTCAGTTAACATAACATCAAGTTAATTACTTTGACGTGCGTTTCCTGTCCGTTTCCCCATCGGCAATCGTTGTCGATATGCACGCAGTTGAGATCAGACGCAGTCAGAATCGGTGCAGTTCCAGGTCTGGCCACCAGGGTCTTTGAAGCGAACGCTGGCCCGAAATCCGCTGCAAATGCAAACGCTTAGTTAGCAAACTCGATGAAAATGATGAGGAACTTGGCAGACGTGGGCATGAGGGGTATGGGGTATATTCCCTCCCAAGCACCTTCATATCCCCGGCCAAAACGGTTGAGGGGCGTATGACCCAATACCCCCAAGCCCAACTTGGTGTCCATGTCTGGAACTAGGTAATATGCGGCCTTGATGAAAATTAACGGGGTGTGGGGCGAAGCTTGAGAGTAGAGCTATATTTCGAAACAGGGGCTGGGTGGTCGCGCTGGTTGGGTCGAGGGAAATATTTTATGGGGGACACCCAGACGAAAAATGCAATACAAACAACAATATTTTGCTTGATCCCAAAAAACCTTACCACTTTGGTCACCCCCCTCCCCGAGATCCCACTGTCGATCTTAGCCAGAGGGTTGTGTCAACAAAGGTTCGCCCATGGCACTGGGCGAATCGCTCTTCATTTGAGACAATTGTCATTCTTTTGGTTTTGAGGGACGTCGAGAGGAGAAAGAGGACGATGGGTCCAGACATGGGCACGGGGGGATGGATTGGACAAGCACTGGATAGAATGGGGTTTTCGAGGCCGCCGGGGGATATTCCCCCCCCCCGGCATAATTTTTGATACTAAATCTCCCCTAGGGATTAAACCTTGCCCACCTCTGGATGGGTTCCTCCTTTCCCGGTTGATGGACTTCAGGGCATACCAAAACCCAATATTGGCAGAACCCCTGATGGTGGTGCGGAATAGTTTGATAAAGTAATTTATAAACACGAAACTTACGATGTTTCTTGCAGAGTTCTGCTTCGTAGCGAATCTCGTCGATGATAGCGAGACTACCGACAAGTGCGTCCTGCAGATCGTAGACGCGGATGCCGATTTGGAATGGTTCGTCCATCGGTGGAATAACAATGGCGCATTTCTCGTTCTGTGGCCGAAAATAGTTGCAATTGGTTTCCGGTCTTCCGATCACTTGAATCTCCTTTGGGCCATTTTTTGTCATTGGCTTGATCAGAATAATCTCAATTTTTGCATCGTTGTACACCCAGTATCTGAAAATTTTTGAGCCTTTATGTAATGCAATTGGACTTTACAATTTTGGAACATTGAAAAAGAAGCGTGTGAGAGACAGTTTTATAGTCAGAGCAAAGGAAGGTCGAGTCCGTATGCGGAACTTACAGTAACATTGGTGATGTGATCATTTAACTTCTGATCGTTGGTATGTTTAAAAATTCATAATCATCAGTAATATTGTTAATCCTTACAGCACGAGAAATAAAAAGAAAGATCTCTGGGCATAAATGTGACAATTTTTGCCAGAAATAACTGATCGTATTAAATGAAAATACCGTACATGAATGAAAGCTTTCCAACGCCCTTCTGACACGCAATCGGAGCACTGTAGTAGACGGCAGTCTGCGCTTCAGCGGTGTTGTCACCGGCAAGAATCATGTTGTTTCCTGAAAATTTACCCATTTTTGTCTCAAGTAGTACTTCAAAATTGGTGTCTGTCGTTAATCTCACACTACACTCACAGCGCATCGGTAAGATATGGGCGATTCGAAGAAGAAAAAGACGATTTTCTTTCTCAGAAGGCAATGTCATGAACCGCGGCGTCAACATATACAATAAGAAAAATTGTTACATTTTAACAAGTAATATTTGTTTGCGCTTTGTTCATCGATCGAAAATCGTTCTGTATGACTGAAAATGACGCCTTCATATGATGAAGGGAGGGGGGTACTCGCAGTTTTGTTTTAAAGTAAGGGTGGAGATATGGAGAATATCTAGCCATTTACTACTTCAATACATACCCACTAAACTCAAAATATCATTTTAAACTCGAAAGCAACCCCGAACAACTTGAGGGTACCCTTAAAACTCGAAAGAATCCCATGAAACCGGAAAGTACCAATTAAAAAACTCGAAAATACTCCTTAAAACTCGAAAGTACCCCTTGATCGAAAATTATCCGTTTGAACAGAACAGGTGCCCTGATGCGTTACCATTTTGCATTCAATCTGCACATTCGCGCATTTATTTGCTGTTCTTTCTTTACAGTACTCTGCTCAGTTATCATAGGCTTTTTGGTGCAGGTTTTTTTTCGTGTAAAGGGGGACTATCCCGTTGGTTTGGCGCACGGTATTTGAATAGAGTTGAGGGCGGAAAAGTACATACCTTGGTTAATCCGGCCTCTGCCCTTGCCCGCGCTGCCCCTATCTTATGCATTAATCGCGATTCGTGAACCGTGAGTACCAAACATGCCCAGTTTAAGGATGAATAATTGAATCAATTAGACCCGAATATAAAAATAGCATGACATATTTTTCTATGGTCACGTTCGGAGACGATTCTGCGATAAACATCAGGGGTCTTCTTTGATAAGATCGGTGAAATCGTACCGACGGGCGGTTGAATCGGTCCGGGTCGTAACTGTACAGGGAAGATTTTGGCGTCCGACTTGCGGAACATGTGGAAATCGACAGTGTCCAAAAGTCCGTCGGCGGGCGCGTTCTCCCACAGACATTTATTTAACGCATCACTTCTTTCAAAGTTGCAGTTGAGCTCGTCTGCCGTAACCACATATTGCGTCAAAAAATTGTCTGAAAAATTTGTAAATAATAGCTCGTTTTTTAACGTCAGTGCATTATTGGTGACAGATCAGATGGTAATACGGAATTGGACTGCATATGACTGTGAAAATACACTGAAGTTGTGAAATATGCAATACGAGAGGTACATCTAATGGCAAAAATATAGTCCGTCCAAGTATATTTTTTTCTGTGTGGGAGGGGGGGACCGAGCGCAGGGACGATTGAAAGCCCCGAGGTATGGATCAAACTTCAAAAATTTCGAGACCAAAAGGCCCTCCCTAGAGGTGAAAATTTTTCATTTTGGTTCACAGAGAGTTAATAGATTTATTAATATATTTCATAGTAGTTGAACTTTTTCACCGCAACTACAGCAAAATATCATGGCTTCCGTTTTGACAGACGGGACCGAACCTTTCAGGCCCGCTGCGGACCTCAAATGCTGTGGACCTCAAATGGCGGTAAGTCTCCCGCTGTTACATGGCCTAAATGGCTCACATAACAACCGCCCCAGATCCATTTTCTGGATAGCTTTGCATGGTACAATTGACTATTTGTGCCGTCTCCAAAACAAGAGCTGGCAGCTTCAGTACTTCCATATTTCGATGTAACAGACCTATATCCTGTAATCCGCCATCGACAATCTGAATTCCCAAGTAGAAATCAAGATATTGACGTTCTTCAGCGTACTGTGGACCACATGCCGACGCTGAAATATCAACGCATGAAAATTGTCCAATACATTGCTTGGGAAATAAGTTCACAAATTCAAATGCTTGAGCAATTTTGAACATCTATCAACCCTAGTAATCATACGGTGATTTTGTTAATTTTACATCAATTCAAATCATAATTCGTTGATTGCAACTTGGTATAGTTTATCAAAAGTATCCATTACGTGAGCCCAAAGAATTGTTGATGTTATTTCAGCCAACTTACCGAATGCGGCCCAGGCAGAAATTAGAAAAAGGACGAGCATCCTATGGTTCGATCTTTGATTTTCCAAAACTGAACCAAAGAGAAAGTGTTGCGCAGGCGAAGAACAAGACGAAGAAGAGAGCGTTGTGTGGCGTTGCGTAATCGCTTCACACGATCCTTCTCGATTATTGGGAGGGCGGCGTTTTTGGGCCAGCAGACGAAATGTCCGACCAGGCCAAATCCGGGCCGAGCCCTGTTCACTTTCGGACGATACCGCCAGGCCATGGCGACCCAGAACGTCGCCACCGTTTTACCCGTCCGTCGCGGCCGATTTCATTGCAAATTGTCTTCGTAATGCATCGACTGTGCGCATTGTATACACCGCACTTCGTCATTTCGCATTGCGTAGTTCAGTCGCGCCGCGCCCTGTCGAGGCACTGAATGCGCCCAATGGCCAGTTCGATTTCTGGGTGTCTGCGAAACTCTCCGACCAACGAGATTCTCATCTGGTTTTTACATCATCGATATTCTTCGATAACACATTTGTCAACAGTATCGCTGGGTAAATTCTATGCGGACGAAGTCTGACCCCTCGACGACTAAACGAACTCATCTATCGACAGTTATCAACAGATTTAAAGGGCTGCACAGATTTCACACGCTCGCCGCACGCCGGCGTTTTTTGCGAACAAAAACCAAGAATAAATAAACGTGCGTTATTTATTCTTCGTTTTTGTTCG
>JAQGCX010000925.1:0-13142 GCA_034700205.1 Plectus parietinus | reverse complement strand
TATTTTGGGCCAAAATTTGAATTTTAGACCAAAATTACAGTATTTCAGGGCAAAATTAGAATTTTAGACCAAAAATACGATATTTTGGGCCAAAATTTGAATTTTAGACCAAAATTACGGTATTTCAGGCCAAAATTTGAATTTAGACCAAAAATACGGTATTTTGGGCCAAAATATCGCAAGTTTGCAGTTTTCTTGGATCAACGTTTGTTAAGTGAGTGAAACACAGAACTAAGAAGTTGAATTAATTGGAGGATTTGAATGCGACAGCAAACAAACGGAAATGAACCGCAAACTATTGCGGTTCATTTCCGATCATTAAACTGTCATTTTTTGCAATAATTTGATTCTAATATGCTTTGGACGCGACTAAGAAGGGCATTATTACAACATTAAATTAATTTACTCTTAGCTGGTTTGAAACACAATTTTGACAGGTTAGTGTTCAACGAGCCATTTTTACAGGTTCGCACGTCGGTCGCGGAGTGTTTGGGAGAATTGTGCCACATAATCGCCCCTGCTCGTGTTCATGAGGAACTGCGCAAGTTGATTCCAGCCATGCTAGCGCTCTACAAGAAGTCTTCCATCGAACCATACGCCGTCACTCAGGTAAATAATTTCATCATATAGACATCAGCTGTGCAATGCTAATATCTATTTCGCTGTTAAATCTTATTCTTCTAAACGTTTTTAGTTTCGATTTGTAGTGTGGTAATGAGTTAGTTGTCACGATATTTGATTGCTTATTACCTTTTTTTTGTAAATGTACTAACCTTACCGTTCTTTACGAAACATTAAGACGATGTTTTGAAACACCATCCGGACGAGTTAGTGCTAAACTCTTCTAATTCATGTCATTTGATGGCATTACACAACCGGCCGGTCTGTCCGTCCGTCTGTCTGTCCCGTAACGCGGTTACGCTGAAACGCTAGAACGTGCGAAAGTGTCTGCAAATGCGGCACAAGTGTCGAAAGTGTGCGCCATCACGCAGAACGCAGCCAGCAAAAAACTACGCAGCGAGTGCGGAAACGCAGTGCTGGAGAAACGTAAAGCTCAAAAACAAAACGTCGGGCACCCCTTCATCATAGATGAAGGCGTTGTTTACAGTTGTGAAGAATGTATCCAAAATGCAAGCAGATTTTGTTTGTGAAAATGTAACGGTTTTTCCTATTGTACTTGTTACACGAGCCGGTATACGACACCAACCCCAAAATTGGTCATCATGCAGCACACAGCATGGACTTTGAGAAGTTTAGTACTGGGGATACGGTAGTTTTGAATTTGGCGCGATTTTTTGGATACGGTATGTGTACGGAGGGTTGTGGTGGCCACAAATCAGCATTCTACACGAGGGGTCCCAGGTATGCCAAGTGGATGGATTGATGGGCGGGGTGGGGGCTCGGTGTAATAACTTGATGGCATTTCAGTCGTTCGTGCTGGAATCGCTGCGGACGATTGGCGTGTGTCTGCTGGTGTTCTTCGTGTTCCCCGAGCTGGACTCTGTGCGCGCCGCCATGCTGCTGGGCGCCGTGGCCGTCGTACCATGCATGCTATCGCTGCTCGCCTCCGCCTACTCCGCCATCGTCCACCGACACGCCATTGGCACTGCTGTCACCGACATCTTCGCCTTCCTCTGTCAGGTCAGCGCGTTTCGATGAAAATGAAACATGAATTGTTTTCTGTTTGAAGTTGTTTGGACAATGGTCATGACGGATTCTGTTTGCGTAAATTTAACTCACATGTACTGCTTTTAAAGTTAATTGGTATCTAAAGTCGCGGCGCGCTAAGGTGGCGGGTGACGTGGCGGGCCACGTCCATGGAAAGACAGGTGGCGTCCCGCGCGCCCAAAGGGCAAAACGCGCGTAATTATGATTTGGACAGAACGCGGCAAGAGATTTGCATTATCCCTCATTTCATATGGCGTCCGTTGTGCGAAATACTGTTTTGATATGGAAAAACACTAATGAAATCATATTGAAAACTTTTGAACGAAAAAAAGAGCTTCAGTTCACCCAGGACGATATCCTTTCTGAAATCTTACTGGACGAATAATTTTACAAATTTCACGATTGGTTTATCTTCTGAATAGAACTGAGTGAAAAAATGTTCTTTGCTTGATAGCTCAACAGTAAATGCACCGTTGCTCACTCATGTAATTACGCGCGCGCCGTCTTGCTATTTGGCCGCACAGGGGCGCCACCTGTCTTTTGTGGGCGTGGTCGGCCACGTGACCCGCCCCTTAGCGCGCCGCGACTCGTCAAAGTGGACTAAAAATTGTTTTTCCTGATTGCGATTTGATTTCTGCAGCAAAAGTTATTGTTGGAAGTCTTCAAAAAATAATTTAAGATAGATTGGCTTGTGTGACGCAACAGAGAATAGTTTCAGGCGAGCGCGCTGTGGCTGTGGTGGGTGCTGGGCGTGGATTTGCCCTCACCGATTGTGTTGCTGTGCGCGTTGCTCTTCTGCTCACTCGCCTGGTGGGAAAACTACGTCACCAAGACATCCGATTTCCGCCTCATTCGTTTCTTGGGAAAGGTCGGCGCCGCTCTCCCATTTTTTACTTCTGTCAAAGAAAATTATACTAACGGATCATGTTTACTTCAACGCCAATTTTTTCCTTCGCTTGCAACGAATTTTTCTTTATTGTCGTCTCGAAGAAATTGGTAGCGATTTGATCAGTTTTGTCAATCTTTTTGATGAAAATTTCGCCTGATAAGTCGAAAAACTCGTGTGACAAAATGGAATTCGTAAATTGAATCTCGCAATGTGCATTCGAATTATCTGCGCTCCTTATAAAGGAATGAAATTGTTGCTCTTTCCGATTTGAAATAAATTCAAAATTTGTTGTCTGTGCAATTACCTACTTCGTCTTTGTTATGCATTCTTGATGAGACCGGCTTAACTATGGAACTGATGACGTCATGCTCACAGTTACGCCGGTCTCACCAAGAATGCAAAACAAAAACGAAGAGCCTAATTGAGATACGATTTGAGATGATATTGTGATTGTTTTTCTCCTGGTAGGTCAAAGACCGGATGTCCCGTTCGCGCTACAAGATGTTCCTGTTCTTGTCGGTGTGGAACTGCATGCTCAGCTGGTTCATGATGGTGCTGGCGGGAGGACATACCCACGACGTCGCCACGCTCTTCCAGTTCTCCGCGCCCTTCGGCAACGCCACCGAAATGACCCCCGAGGAAATCATCTGGAACGATCACTCGAGGTACCGTATTGCAATTGTGAGCTCAGTGAGAAAGTTTGCCATAAATTCTTTTAATTTATAAAACTGTTTTTGTCGTTTCTCAGTTTGGGAATGATGATTAGTTTGAGCAATCTTGATAGTTTGACGCGGGTGTTTTTGGGGGAGGCGCTGAGGGTAACTCCCCCAATCCTGACCGAAGTGGGCGGAGTTTTGTTAATCCCCTCTCCCGCCGAAGGCGAGAAACATATTACGGTAAAATTCAAATTATAGTACTGAAATTTGAATTCGCGCCCGAAAATTTTGGGGTACAGTATGTTAACCCTCCTGACTTTTTCGATATTTTCCATGTTAACCCCTCCCTCCCGTCAATTTTTTGACCCAAAAACACCTATGCTGGAGAGTATCGCGTGTCTCCGATGGGTTGATTGCGTTTCAGACACACGATCTGGATGTTTGTGCTGCTGGCGTTGTGCAGTTGGCTGTGCTACGAGGGGGCCAAGTACGCGTGCAAGGTGCGCATGGAATGGTTCAGCTATGCCGTCCCCACCATGATTATCCTTCCCGCCACCTTCATTTCTATGGTCTCCTTCTGCGAGGTATGTATCTCTGCGTCTCCATTTTTCATTTCCAAGGCAAATGTAGTTTGCTTCATGATACAACAGGTTATGTTTATCCAACTCAATATTCTCATGAACAAGCTGACAACGCTTTTCTGACATGCTGTTCGGGCTGGCTATATATTTGGCTTGAATTTAAAATGGCAAGAGTGTTTGTGACCGCGTGATGAGGGTGGAAATAAATTGAGTCTCCCTGCAATTTATTTGTTCGCTGCGCATTCGTTTTTCTCGTTCAGAGTTCTTCATCGATCGATTGGAATTTTCTTTTGCTTTGTTACAGCGACACTATAGTCCAAATTTCATACTGGGTAAAGAGAAACGGTAAGTTTACACCGTAACCTGTCAGGCAAAGGAAATCATATACCCGTACTATCGTTGTGGGATTCAGTGAGCTTTGTTTTACACCTCAGTGATACTCAGCGAGCACAAGTTTGCGTCAGTGAAATCATATTATTTATCCTTATTTTCCTTTCAAGACCAAACCCCAGTTTTCTTTTTTACCCATGACCAAATTTAGAATAAAATGCCAGTACCAGCTTTGATGCGTCCCTTTTCAGGCTCGCCGAGTGGACCATTGCTACATGGCGCACATCGTGCCGGACACGGCGTACTGGCGCTGCGACAACGACGGCAGCAGCCATCTGCTGGTGTGGACGTTCGGCATCTGGTTCCTCAGCTACATCTGGGCCGCCCATCACATGTTCACCCAGAAGAGTGGACGGCTCAGCAAGACCGACACGTAAGAGATTCATTTATTGCTTCTCTCTCTCCTGGTATCCTAATATGAAATGGGCGGTTTTCGCCGTCACATGATTTGTTGCGTTAATATTTGCCATTTGCGTATCAAAAGTATATCGCAACCGTTCAATAGAGTAATGATAACAATAGTTTTCTTATCTTGTCAACTACTTTGATTCAGCTTATTTGTAACGCCGATGTACGATGGGTTGATGGTGGATCAGTCGTTGGCGCTCAATCGACGTCGTGTGCACACTAATCGAATCAAGACTGAGGTCGGTTTATTGCTATTTTTCATTGATTACAATGGTTTTTTGTCCCGTCCCCCGTTGAAACCCAATCCAAGTTTGTGCATTTCGTGGTCAGGTGTTGGGTGCATTAATATAGCCAATCTCGTATTTGATTTTTCAATCCCGTCGACATTTTAGTTCAACACATTGGCTTTAATAGTTGTCACATGAGCAATCTTATTGCAGTGAATTGATGATAAAAGATAAAGCGGCATTTACAATGCTCCGACTAGACCGACCAATTATTGCGTTTACAATACACCGACCAGACCGACCGACGGGGCCGACCGATTTTGCGTTTACAATGCACCGACTGCGCCGACTGACGGGACCGACCGACCGATTTTTGATAATTCAACGGCGGTTGAATTTAGTCGGTCCAGTCGGTTGGCGCAGTCAGTGCATTGTAAACGCAAAATCGGTCGGTCGGTCTAGTTAGTGCATTATAAACGCTGCTTAACCTGCAAATTTTAGGTACTGCGTGAGCATGAAGAATTGACGACTGCGCGATCGCCCGACGACGATGACGCCGTGTCACTGGGTGGCGGTTCCGAACACTCGGTGGCGCTGTCAATGACGTCGTTGTCCATGTTCAACAGTCAGGTTGACAGTCTCACCAAGATCTACATCTGCGCCACGCTCTGGCACGAAACGCCCACCGAAATGCTGCAGATGCTCAAGTCCATTGTCCGGTACTTTTTATCTTCAATATTTGTACCGACAATCCCCAGACGACACTCTCAACGTCTTTGGAACATTGCGGTCTTGTTCATTTTTTGCGCTCTGCCGACTGAGGCAGAAATTTTTGCGAATAATTGTTAAAATTTGATGAAGGAAAATTAATTTTTCGTTATTACTGCTTCTCAATCATCAAGGGCGTTTCCGCGCGTCTCGGTTTCAGTGGCTTAATTGTGGGGATATTGCCGAATAACATACACGTCCCCCCCGCCCAAACATGGGCAAGCTCAGACCCCCCCTGGGGCGATTTAGTACCAAAATTTTCTCAAAAACCCCATTCTATCTCGTGCTTGTCCTTTTTTTTTGTCACTACGTGGCGAACTCGTTCCATATCTGCCCGCCTTCGACGCTCTCTGCGAAATATCTTCTTCGAAACCTTTAGTGATATCTTTAAGTCTTTTTGATTTTGATGACGAGATTTTATCATTGAAATCAACTCCCATCCACGTTAATTTTATCAAGAGATTGACGTTGAGACGTTTGCGTTTTCATTCTGGAATTGCTCACTTGCAGGATGGACGAAGACCAGAGCGCGCGAAAGAATGCGCAAAAGTATCTGAAGGTCGTTGATCCAGACTACTACGAAATGGAAGGTATGGTAGCCATGGATATGTGGGAAACAGACATTGACCGTTCGTTTCAGCTCACGTATTCTTTGACGACGCCTGGGAAGACGACGCGACGCTCGGACGGGTGCCCAACGTTTTCGTCAGCCAGTTATTCGCTATCGTCTCCGACGCCGTGAGGTACGCCTAATCTTAAAGCCGCTTTGAGTATTTAAAACATGCGCAAAATTGCCATTTGTTCCTCAACAGACTCGATTGCATGCGTTTAAAACATGCACGCTTCGAATTCTCGCGTAATTCAAACTATAATACCTAATAATAAAATTCATTGTTGTATACGTATTTATGATATATTATTATTGTTTGCGTTTGTCGAAAGTGTTGTATTATTGAATAACGTGAGTGGAATTTACAGGGAGGTGCACAAGACGACGGTGGAACTTCGGCCGCCGATCAAAGTCGACACGGCGTATGGCGGACGAATCGTGTTCACTCTTCCTGGAGACAACCGCCTGTTTGTTCATCTGAAGGACAAGCTCAAGGTCCGCAACAAGAAGCGTTGGTCACAGGTCAGTCAGTCATATATTCTCACAAATTTCTTTCTTTCTTTCTTCAATTTGGCTGTTAATTATGTGCTCGGTGAATACTACCTACTCTTATGAGCGACTGACCGTTTTTCTTCAATATTTTGTTGGAACTCAATCTTGATGGGTTACCGTAATCATTTTTCTCGCAGCTGTAAATTGCGCAATAGCGCATGACATTTGTTCGTTTTGTTTTGATGCGAGATGAAGTGGTGGTTGCAGGTGATGTACATGTACTACCTGCTGGGTCACCGTATCATGGACGTCATCTCGGACACGGCGCGTAAACAAATCCTGGCGGACAACACCTACATACTCGCCATTGACGGCGACTCCAAGTTCGATCCCTCGGCCGTGCAGAAACTCGTCGACCTCATGAAGAAACACAGTAGTCTCGGCTCCGCCTGTGGACGCATCCATCCCATCGGACGAGGTCAGTCGCTCACTTAGGCATTGCATGCAGTTCGTTTATCGATCAATCTAAAATTCGATAATAACAACTGTCCGTAATGGCAAAACTTTCTGGAGCACCGTTGAGGGTTGTCGCATCCGATTTGTACTTCATATTGAATGATTTATGAAGAAAATACTTCCTCCAGCCAGACATGCGCAACGTCAGATGCCTGCGGGAGGATTTAGTACCAAAAATTTTCGGGCCGGGGGATATCCCCACGGTCTTAAGTGGGCGGAGTTTTGCGACCCCTCCCTCGAAAATCGGCCAAAGGCCAAAAAATTAATACCGTCATTTTTCCTAATTTGCATATGCAAATTTACGACCCCTCCAACTCCAAGGACACCTATAAAAAAAGGCATTTCGTTTGTTACAGGAAGAAGCCACTGTTGTTATTAAAGTGCGATGCAATGGCTAAGTCAATGAAATACGCCTTTTTTGAGTAATAACCACGGAAATATCACAAAGCCAATAAGACATTCAGTAATTCGACAAACGTTTGTTAAGCTAGTAGTTTCAAATAGGTCGTTCAGACAACTAACTTGACATTTTGCTGGTAAAATAGTGACTAACTTTCTATGCATGAGCGGAACATTTTTCGACTGTCATTTTGTGAATGACAATTAAGAGCAATTTTTCATTGCAGGCGTGATGGTGTGGTACCAGAAGTTCGAGTACGCGATCGCGCATTGGTTCCAGAAGGCGGCCGAGCACGTGTTTGGCTGTGTGCTGTGCGCGCCAGGCTGCTTCTCGTTGTTCCGCGGTTCGGCGCTCATGGACGATAACGTCATGCACAAGTACACCAAGATCCCCGTCGAACCCCACCACTTTGTCCAATACGATCAGGGTACGCTATTATTCTTATACATACCTGAGCAAGGTTGCACCCCAATCACCTATGCTGGGTCGACTTTTGTAGCATTACCGTACTCTAATATGCTAAGTGAGGGCGCAATTTTCAAATTTTGTATTGAAGTTTGAATTTCCGCTCAAAAAAGCTCGTGATGTGGGGGTTAACAAAGTTTCGCCCATTTTGCCCACTTCGGTCAGGGTTGGGGGGGGGGTTAACCCCCTCCCCAAACACATTTATGGTTTGGTTTGATTGTTTCTTTATTATTTTGGTACAAGTCACTCACGACAATCTGATAATTTCTGAGCATAAAGTACTATCACTACAGGATTCGCACTGTTTTTTGGCACGAAATTCAAAATTTCAATCTCATCGCGGTCGGCTGGAGGTGGGGAAATCATATGTTGGCTATGTCCAACAGTACGTACTACCCATAGCTCTAATCGGAGTCTAAAGTTTATTGTTGTATAGTATACAGAGTATGTCAAAAGTTTATGAAAACGTTTGATGACGAATAACTCTGGTATTACACAACCAAATTCAATGCAATTTTTTGCATCATTTAGAGCTCATTTCTAATTAAATTTTTGGTTCTTATCATAAAAATCCGACCACAACTACTCATTTCACAAACTTTAAACGGAAAGGCACGACTTTGCGTCTTCGCGTGAATAATTGCTTTGCTACCTTAACCAAATATGGGCACGAGGATATCCCCGCAGAGGTCTCACACTGAGAGCTCGTTCTCGGCTGAAACTTAACCGTTTTAGCTGAGCGTAATCTTTCTGAATAGAGAATGATATCGGCTACAACATATTGAAAAAAGATAGGAATTCATGCAACCGCTGGGGGGAATTCCAAAGTTTACTTCAAGAACACTTTGAAAAAGTCCTGTTCTTGAAGTAAACTTTTGAATTTCCGGGATACAGCTGTTGGCGGAAATTCAAAAGTTTACTTCAAGAACAAAAGTTTACTTCAAGAATCATTTTTTCATATGTTGTAGCTGATATCATTTTCATTTTCTATTACGAGTTTTTACGAGAATGCGAGTTCTTTTAAGTCAATTTTCTTTATCGCATGGTCGTTAGTTTTTGAGCTATAACGCAGCGAAATTGCAATATTTTTTGCTGAAATTTTTTTTACTTACTTGTAAGAGTTTGGAGAGCAACTTTTACGCCGGTCGATGTTTAGTTGTTGTGCGTGTATTTGAGAAAATCTCGAATGAATTTGAAAATCGCATTTCAAGCGCAAAAGTTGAAAATTGAACTTGGTTGCGTAATACCAGAATTTTTCGTCATTAAACGTTTTCATAAACTTTTGATACACCCTGTAGTACTGAGCCCAGGGCCTACCCACCCAAAACTCGGATGGTCTGCACCTTTCTCATTTTTTTCGGAGTGATTTTCGAAGTGAGAATTATATCGGTAAATTCGGTCCGACCAAAATCGGTGTCGGTCCTCGTACAGGGTAGGGCAAGAATTTTGGACCTCATAGCACATTCGAAAGCGGATGTCGTGGGAATTTTTTCGGTACCGAATTCGTGCAAATCGGACTTTTCTCTGCTGAGATATGGTCAACCAAACTCGACCCCTGGTTTTGACGCAATTGCCCAGACATGGGCACAAGGGCGGGAGATATCCAGCCGGGGTCCCACGCTGAGAGCTCGTTCTAGGCCAAAACTACACCGTTTCAGCTGAGCCTAAAATTTTTTAATAGAGAATGATATTGGCTACAACATATTGAAAAATGACAAGAATTCATACAACCGCTGGCGGGAATTTCAAAGTTTACTTCAAGAACACGAAAATTTCAGTTGGCCATATCCCATATCTCAGCAGGAAAAAGTCCGATTTGCACGAATTTGGTACCAAAACAATTCCCACGACATCCACTTTCGAATGTGCTGTGAGGTCCGAAATTCTTGCCCCACCCTGTACAAGGACCGACACCGACCGACCGACCGACCGACCGACCGACCGAATTTACCGGTATCATTCTCACTTCGAAAATTTACTGGTATCATTCTCACTTCGAAAACCACTCGAAAACCAAAAAGTTTAGGTTCAGCTGAAACGGTGAAGAACTAGCTCTCAGCGTGGGACACCTGCGGGATATTCCCCGCCCTCGTGCCCATGTCTGGGCAATTTCGTCAAAACCAGGGATCGTGTTTGGTTGACCATACATATCTCAGCAGGGAAAAGGCCGATTTGCACAAATTTGGGTACCAAAACAATTTCCATGACATCCGCTTTCGAATGTGCTGTGAATCATTGAGATCGGGCTACCCTTTAAAAAGTTATTCTACTTCAAAATGGTCCGAAATTCTTGCCGCACCCTGTATTCCACATCTACGCTCGTGTCTACTTTGGCAATTACGAACGGTATTTATTACAGTATTTATTCCAATATAAGGACATACCGTTATATTTTTCGATCACCTCCTACCCAGTCCTTATGTTAGAAACTGTTCTTATATTAGAATAAATACGGTATTGATTTAACTTACAGATAGTCGTTCGGTCCTAAGTTGAAGCAACTCTGAATTTCATCGATTTCACAGGTTCTGTATCGATCGTGGCGTACAAATGGGACGCATTGGCAACTTTCCACAACTTCAAGAAATTGGCATTCCATTAAGCAGCTGGCTCGTGAATAGTGTTTGTCGGAGTAAGGCATTTTGGGATTCATGGCGCAAGGTGGCTAAAATAATCATTGATTGTTTGACGGTGTACATGAAAAAACGCAGAGAAATTGGGAGCGATCGGACTGATCAAAGCTGGCGAACTATCAACACATGCAGAGTCGATATACCTATACCCAGAGCTGGACAAGCTCCTCTGTGGGGGGTATACAGGGTCTTTAAAGAATCACTCCAATATTTTAAACTGTTGGTATTCAGCAAAGAGTGCACCAAATGGCATTATTTATGGCTCGTTTGAAAGCCAGGAAAAGACAGATTTGTGTGACGTATTTCAGCTTAATTGCTTCAGTTTTGGCTGAATTATTAGAAAAACAAAACCCTTTTGCATATTGCGCACACAGGCGATTGCATCAAAATCTTTGATATCTCAGTGACACTATGTGTAAATTTTAAGCTGAAATACGTCACACAAATCTGGCTTGTCCAGGCTTTCAAACGAGCCATAAATAATTCCATTTGGAGCTCTCAGAGTGCGACGCGCCAAAGAATATGTTTTCTGCCTACAGAAATATTTTTCTGTGCCTTTGTGAAATAGCCCCCAGGAGGGGTTTGCCATGGCTACGGGGGGGACTACCCCCGAATCCTCCCTGGCTACAGCTATGTTATATATCGGGTTTTTCTTAAATTCTGCAACAAGCCTGCGACGCAATATTGTTGGGCAGAACGTGAAGCGCGCGAGTGCGCTACAGTATCCAAAAATCTTGCACGGCAGACAATTCAAAAAATTTAGGTATGACTTTGACGGTATTAAGAAAACTTGTTAAGGGTTCGACTCCTCCCGGAGCAAACAGCTTTTGCATACGCCTCCCCCACGCGATTGTCTGAACGTTCCCACGCGCGTGTTTACCGAACTCATTGTTAAAGCCATTTCAAAACTTCTAACGACCTTGAAATGAACTCAGGAATCACGCTACTGAATTTTCTTAATACTGCTGTACCTTGGAATCCATTAATGCAAGAGGGTTATATACAGCACGGGCTTCAACGCGGACCGTTTTCTCGACGACTTTTAAATTGACTGCTGTTCGCATTCCTGGATTCAGGATTATCCACTGACCCAACTCTACCACGCCCGTGTAAGAAACTTGCAGCGCCAAGCCGACTCCAATATGATTGTTCTGTAGCAACGGCATATATTCATCCTGTTTTATTTGAAGCCCAAGCCCCAGTCTGCCTTTGGTGCCTAAATGACAATTAATTCACTCCAATAATTACGGTATCTTAAATGTACAGGGTGGCCCAAAGAAAACTGAATTTATTTGAATTGCTGCACTTTCGCAAAATTTCATCTATTTCTCAGTGAGATTTGATAATTGTGTGCATCCAGTATTGACTAACGTTGTTTTTCGACTGAGCTGGGCTTTTTGACATCGTAGGCAATTCTGATTGTCATGTTCGACTTACCCGAGGTCTTTTTTGCTAGAATTTACTATTTCCAAACGTGTTCTAATTGGGAACTGGTTTGTGGCAACCGGATTTCCATACACTGACAAATTTTTGTATTAGATCAGTGTCAGTCATTCAGTGTTAGATGAGCATTTTTGATTTCAGAGTAATAAATTTAACATTGGAGTCCAAGCACTAAGCAGTCAGGAAAATGACAATGGACAAGAGTCAAAAGCAATACCATGTTCGCCAATAAAATATCAAATTTCTCACCGACTACACTTATGCCAGTCATCCCTCCTGCTGGTGAATTGAACTTGCAGCTATAGCAACGGCCATATTCAAAGGTATCGATCGGTGTAATTTCTATGAATTCATTTTCGCATACTTCTCCCATAAAAATATCCTCGCATGTTGGCGCCATTTTATCAAAAATTTCCATATATGTGAAATTAGTTTCTTTTCTCCATTTTGCGAACTCCTCAAAGCCATCGCTATAGTTTGCTGCTAAAGAATAGCCAATAAAGCCATTCTGGAAGCCGAAAAAATAGCCAATCATTTGAATAGTTAATCCATACTCCTTGGTCTTCGAATATTTCAGCCGATTTATGTCACACACAATCAATGAAGGGATGGGCACTAAATTTTTCATATTATTAACATCGACAAGTGAGTTGCGCTGGTTTATGCTCTGTAAAATGTTACTTCGCAATAACTTTCTGGAAGAAAGACAGAAACAGTTTCAAGTAAAGCTTGAATTTATTGCGATTTATGATGATTGAGGTGAATGTTTCGGATATGGGCGCTATGAATGTTATGGAGACCAGAGGTGGATTTATACCCCGCCCTGGAAACACTAAGGGAACCGTACCCTTCAAAATAGTAAAATTATGACTTTGGAATTCTGACCTCAGAGTCATAATTCGCAATTATGACTCTAACCTCAGAGTCATAGTCATAATTAATTAATTGTGACTCTGACGTCAGAGTCATAGTCATAGTCATTTTTTGAGGTCATAA